>CATIWJ010438699.1:0-10800 GCA_949640765.1 Croton laevigatus | reverse complement strand
TTTTTTTTTTAGGATAAAATCATGACGTTCATTAATCAAAATAACTGTCCACAGTTAAAAATTGAGAAAGAGCTTAAAGAGACGTCTTCCACCCAAACATAAACATCATCGGGGTAAAGAATAACCCAAACGGGCAAGATTGTGAGCAACTCCGTTCCAAGGAAAAAGTAAAATGTCTGCCGACAGCCATTTCTATGGTAATTGATCATATGAATTATCATACAACAATAATTATAAAAGTTCTTTATAGGGATTTATACAAAATTGCCTATGTTTTGTTTCAAATATAAAACAAGATCCAATCTTTACCCTATGGTAAAAACAATCTACACAAGATCAAATAGTTGCACCCCTTCACAGGAATCCTAAACAGCACTTCACTTATTTTCTCAATGATGTCAACACTAATATTTCATGTCCATAAAATATACTTATTAAAGATGTAAGTGAAGTTTCAAGTTGTTGATATAATAATGAAAGGAACACATGGACCAACAACAATCAGACATAACCTGTTCCTGTTCCGCATAAGTACACAATTGCAAACTTATTTTTTTATTTGTTGGAGGAACTGAACTCGATAATATCTCAGTGGATTCACAAAATCATAAGATAATAATCACTAATCACCCCACAAACTGTGTAATGGAGAATTACTTGCACTTTTGCCATTTACCTATGTACAAAAACATCTCTACCTTCTACGGCGGCTTTACACTTCCTCTTCTTTTCCCTTTTAATTCATAACAACCTTAACATTAATGGTTAATGATGACTATGATGGTGACAGGGCAACTCCCTTTATGTGCTTCACATTTTAAGCTATCATATGCTTTAAGTAACTTCATTACACAATTCAACCACTATTTATGGCAACAAAATTTCTTCAAGACACGTTCTCTCTTTTTTTATGGAAAAAAAAAATGAGGCAGAGATGAAGAGAAATCCAGTGAAAATGGCCTTATCTAAACAACAGAGCTTACTTACATGCTGTTCACAAAACAGTGAATAGAGAACATGGGACATGTTCCTCAATATCTACATAGCCAGTACCAAAAGCTATCAGCTCACTCAATTTCACTAGAGGAACTAAGTGTCAGTTGTCTCCCCTGCGACATCGCCACTCATTGTGTGCACTCTCATATGATTATTCACTCTTATGGCTTACCCCCCACTTCACAAGGGCACCGCACTTAATCCTTCTCCAAAGGAATGTTACAGAAGAGGATAGCAAAACGTTCCAAAACAAAAAACTTAGGAGATATGATGCACTTCTGGTTCCAATTTTTTGTTTTTAGAATCTCTCTTAGATACAACTATCTTAAATTTCTATATTCCTTGAACTATCCAAAATTTATTACCTTTGTGAGGCCCAACTCCAAAGTAGATAATGGAGCTTTTAAAATATGAACTATGTCAAATAAAGTAAATAAACTTCTTCCTTCATTTAGCTCATATTAATAAATAGAAAGACATGTATTGAATCCTATACATCCATCATACAAGGAAATCATGTACTATAAACAATGTCCAAACGCAATCAATATAGTAAGAGAAAGATCACAAAAAATAAAAATGCAAAATTATCAAACATTATTTGAACAAAAATTTTCCCAGAGTTGCAACTTACAAATCAATCAATTCAAAACAAATATTCTCATACTATCATCCATATATGTAGTAAATTGTGATGGAAAACATTATCCTCACAATGGAAAATTAATTTACTCAAACAGAAATATCTACATTCTTAACAAACCTAATGCTTGAATAAAAATGTCAGGAAAAAACATTTATGAATTCAATATATTACCCATCAAAGACGACGGCTAGAAGCAATAGCTCTTTGTGCTGCTTTCCTCCGCTCATAATCAGCATCATCTGTAGGCAACTCATACCTACATACTGGGCATGTGTTCCTAATCCCCAGCCATGGCACAATGCACTCCCCATGATACCGGTGCGTGCAAGGCAACTGCTTTGCCTTCTCCCCAACATTAATCTCATCCTTGCAAACTGCACAAAGTGCATTATTACTCTCCAAATTCTCTTTTGTCACAACAACAGACTGAAGCTTCTCAACAACAGATTTTGCTGCTGGAGGCCTACCCATCAGTGCATTCTCATTCTCTGCAAATTGACCAAACAACATCTCATACTCTGCAGTGTAAATATAGTCATCATTAACACCAAAATATGGCTCTGCGTTATGGTCTTGGTCACGATCTGGATTTGAGTCCAAGTTGTTGGCATTCAATAGAACTTCCCATTCTAAATTTCCCAATCCCCCCACCCTCTCTACATTCACCATGTCTTCTGGGGCAATAATAGGTGAAATGGATAGAGAAACAGAGGCCTCATCATCATCATCGACAAACATGCTTAGAACCTCTCTTTCATCAACACGGCCATCCACTTCCTCCCATTCAAAATCCTCATTATGTTCTCTGTGGTCTTCTAACTGAAGCGAATCCCAACAAAGAGGAATAGGAACACTTGCATCTTCCTCCTCTTCATCATTAACATTACCATAAATATCATTTTCCATATTAAGATGATTCAATCCATATTCATCCCCAGAATGCAATTCTACAGCTAAGGTGTTCTCATTGTCCTCTGAATCCGAATCTGAACCAAACCCAACAACCCTAACAGCATTTGGACGAACGCTAACAGTAGACTCGGCCTCAGAACAATGAATCCCAGAAAGCCTTCTCTCAACAAAGAAATCATCCTCGTCATCATCGCCACCATCAATAACAATATTTCTAATGTAATCATTATTGTTACTAATACTATGACTATGACTATGGCCTAGGCCTATGCTTTGAAACCCACCGTTATCATGACACTCTAAACCAAACCCTAACCCTAATTCAAGCTGCAAACTATCCATACCCAATTCACAGTTCTCCTCAATAACACCAAAATCCGACTCGTTAAGCGAATCGGAGACCAAATGAGAACCATGGCCCATAACCTGAGACTGTTCAACACGCTGTTGAAAAAGATCCATGACGAAACTAACCTGGTTATCGCGGTCGAGGAGATCGGGACCTCCGATTATAACTGATTCAGGATCCGATACAGCATCGTCGTCGAGCGCCCGAATGTCAAAATTAGAGTTATCAGAAAGCGGGAAAGGGTGGGCATGGAGAGTGGAGTGTGGGGAATGAGGATCGGAAGTGGAAGAGGAGGAGAAGATAGAGAAGTAAGGGCCGACAGGTAGGTTACGAGGATGGTGAGGACGGCGATAGTGGCGGTGAGAGTCGTCATCGGAGTCGCGGTGGAGGTAAGAAACGTTAGCCATGGTTGGAGATGAGATTAACGAAAACCAGAAATAAATTAAGAGGTGTTTTTCTGGGGGGTTTTCAAATTTTAATTTTAATAAATAGGAAAGTAAATATTGGGAATGGAGAATTGTGTCATTTTGGAGGACAGAAAACGATGGCCCCTGAATTTATGTTGTTGGCGTGGAGCCAATGGGTAGAAAGAAGA
The DNA here is from genome assembly GCA_949640765.1 of Croton laevigatus. Classification (NCBI taxonomy): domain Eukaryota; kingdom Viridiplantae; phylum Streptophyta; class Magnoliopsida; order Malpighiales; family Euphorbiaceae; genus Croton; species Croton laevigatus. The sequence goes on along the minus strand of CATIWJ010438699.1, from coordinate 7,302 downwards.
AAGTACTAGAATTACGTAATTGTCCCCAAATCTTTAATTTAATTTGAATTGTTTCAAATATTGGTGTTTGTAGCCATAGATTTCTGAGGATAACTTCATGCTGTGGAAACCTTTTTTCATTTTAATTTAACTGAGAAAAGTCAGCTCGCTCCACTTATACTTTGGGTATCTTAAAGTAAAATTTAAATTAAAAGCCTATAATTGAACTTTTATAAAGCAAATATATTATGAATTTCATTTTTCAAATACGCAAGTGTGATAAATCCTTCAGTTTTACCAAATTGGACTAACCTTGAGCAATTGAATTAAAATAACCCCAATTCCGTCTTAACCCAATTTTTATTACTTAATCCAGGGCAAACACCGAAGATACAATTCAAATAATTTGTTTATAAAATAGAGCAACTAATTTTAAACATTGTAAGTTTACTTTTTTTTTTTTTTACATAAATATTTGAACAATCACGCAGCGGAATAGAAATAAAAGATCTCGAACCCGAACACATATACCACATAAGAGACATATTTACCAACTGGACAGCTGCCCCATCCACATTGCGCGTGCACACAAAAAAAAAAGGTAAAAAGTTGACGGAATTGAATAAAAGCATAGTCATATTATCATATACAAATAAATGAATCACAAAAAATAGGAAAGAAACCCAAAAATCAAACCACACTTCTGATTTGCGATCCGCTGGGTAGACATTTGTGCCCCCCAAAAAAAAAAAAAGTGCCGGACCCGCACAATGCCATGGTCTGGGCGTGGAAATCACATTTCTTTCAAGATAAGTTCCTAATATAATATACAGTGAAGTAGAGATTTCCAAGCTTAATACCACTGATCCAGTGCAAAACGAGTTCTTGCTTGCTATTCTAGTTAATGAGATAGCATAAGTACAACTAATATACTCATTTCTCTTAAACCATAAATACTTATCCGCGAATGTGATCATTAAATCAAAAGTACTTAATTTATTGACTTTTTAAATGGGTTAGAAGGACGCTGAGATTTTACCAGATTTATTGTATCTTCTTTATTTACAGTTTCTTGATTGTTTGATGGCTTCAAAAATGGATTAGGAGGGCGTTGAGATTGTACTTTGGACAATTCTACAATCTTTGCATTTCCAGCATTCTTTACCTTGTCTATGTTGGTTTCTCCATTTGCAGTTTTGCTCGCATCCCTACTATCTTTTTCTTGTCTGATCGAAGGCGCTGAGAGTTTTGGTACTGGCAATGGATTAGTTTTGCTTTGTCCTGATAAATCAAATGTATTGCTAACTTTGACATTTGCAGTATTGGCCTCAACATTGTTTGAAATTTGGATTGGAGGTGGTCGGTTTAGATTCTCCTTTGATTCATTCAGTAATCTTTCCTGCAATGTGGTAAATGTGAATTGGCATTAAGAAAGGATAGGTTCTGAGCAGAGTGCCAAATCTTATTCAGATAATGAGTTTTACCTCCAATATACTGTTGAAACGTTCTGCCAAATTAGGAAGCTTCAAAACAGTAACTAGCTTTATTGCCCCTCTCACTGATTTTTCCAGCGTTAAAAGTTTTACGAGTTCAGTGGCTCTAACAAGCTTGTCGCCTGAAACAACCGAGAAGTAAAAAACAAAACTTAGCATTTTCTCTAATTCAGTTTTATTTTTGAGAGAAGGAAAATGCCAGAAGAATTAAGTTAATGCAAACTCGCCATTGCAGCAGGATGCAATTAATCTGAGGATGCATCTATCTTGAGCTGCCTCTGTATTGAAAGCCTGATCATCCAGTGCACAGGTGTCCAAACCAGCACCTGCTGTTTCTTCTATTTTTTCCCGAACCTGCAGGGCATACATCCAACTTACAGCATAAATAGCAAAAAAATCGCTTTGACCTTCCAAAAGAGCAAATTCGTTGAAGCAAAGAAATTCTTAATGTTATCAATTTATATATTGAACAAAGAGAAGCTTTTGCTGAAGATAGAAGGGAATTTGTTTTGGGGGAAGGGGAGAATAACAAACCTGAGAAAGATGCAGGTTATTGAGGATAAATTCATTTTCAAGAGCATCTGCTCCCAGATCAGATGAAGCAACAGGAAATGACAGATCTAGTAATGTAAGGACTGGTTTTGGTATCACCTATCCAGTGTAGAGCAAAAAAATCAGTATTAAGATTATCATCAGAACATATAAGCAGAAATAAAAGTGCCTGCTGGCACACAATGTTACCTGCGGGAACAATTCTGGACTCTTACAGACGGTACAAAACAATTTGCTTGCATTCAGTCCAACCACCCAGTAGTTTTCATTCGACTTCTCTTTAGGAACACTGCACGAAAGGAACTTTGTCATGAATAATTGCTAGAAAATAGATCATATTAGAAATGAAGAATAATTTCAACTTCTTATGTGGAAGCTTCTGGAACCTGAAGATTGGGAGCCAACTGCCACCATATTGACTTGTGAAAGCCCTTAAGACACCCTACAAGTCGCCGAAGGGTAAGATGTAACAAAACAAGCCATGTATATAGCTATTGCAGTGACAAGTTCGAGGAAATTAGACTACCTTCGAATCATATGAACTTAATTGGCCTTCTTCGCTAAATCCAATCCATGTTAAACGGGAACCCGGACTTAATGGAAGACGTCCTCTAAATGGCTGTGCGCCATTAGATATGTCAAATACTCCGAATTCTAGCACCTGCATTTTAAAGAACATGCATATTAGCACTTACTTTTGGCAAATCCAATATCATAACAAGATAAATATATGAAATTAACTAGAGGAAGAAGATAAGAATAAATGAAGCAACATTGATACTATGATAATTATCAAGTAACCTGATCATTTGAGGGAAGACAATCAGAAACATGGATCACTATTGCAAGCAGATTTTTGAAGCCTGATGCAGTCACCACCGGACCATCAAGGGAAATAATATGTTTCTGCAATCATAAGCACATATGCAGACAATTTGTTATGAACTTAAAATATTACGTGCAGAGAGTATGTTGGCTAAACGTTTTCAAGGATAACACTCATGTTATTTTTCTCACTCATGGACAGCTCACCCCTGCTTTTTCACCAGACTCAACAAGACAAAACAAAACGTTCTCAAGGATAACTAAAAATGTTTAATTAATTTCTTCTCCAATGTTATTTCCTTCACTCATGGACAGCTCACCCCAGCTTTTTCACCAGAATCAACAGGACAAAACACATTGTAATACTAGAGAGCTAGCTAGGCTTTGTCTGCAATTTATCACTTGGGGAAAACACATTTCATTAAACTGGCCCATGACCAAGCAGACAAAAGGAAACTCTTTTTTCCGTCAATATATAGACATAGAAAATGATAAGAATATTAATTGAACACATCACTTATGGGAAAAAAAAATCAGTCATAAGATATTATGGAATTGATGATAGACCTGCAAACCACCCTCTGAGTAGATGCGCAGAAAATTAAGGCTAGTAACAGCAGCAACCCAACCACTGCCAAGTGCCACTGCCTTCACTTCTTCCCCTTCAAATCGCATAGACCACTAGTTTTCATACGCATACAGTATCAACAGATTGCAAAATAAGTCATTACAGATGGAAATAAAGCATGTGAAAGACTCACTTCCATGTTAACAGAAATAAACATAAAGAAAATTATATGTTCTAACCTCACTGTTGTTTGCCCAGCTACTGAATGGGCGGTACATAAGAGTACTCATGTTTTTTTCACCCTTGCAAGGATTTGCAAAAACACTTCCATTCTCATTTAATGCAGCCATTGTGAAACCAAAATAGTCAGTCATTGCCGGAACTCGTGGACCACTGCCAGTATCATGAAAATCAATCTGTATCCAATGAACGTGATGAATTATTAGTTAACAAAGCAAGAAAAATCACTTTGGTTTGCCTCTATCATGATGAAGATAATTACAATAAACAAACAGATCAATTTATTTAATCAATCCTAAAACTTCAACTGTTGATCCCTCAGCCCGCCAATCTACCCTACTACCTTCCCAAAAAAAAATTAATAAATAAATAAAAGGAAATACAAGATCAAGATGTAAAAGAGAAGGAAAAACACTGAGTATGAATGATAAGCATGCACATTTACTTACCTCTACATGGGAGTATCCCTCGTGTTCAATTGTCGTTATAGTTCCAAGCATATTATAACACAAAAAGCGCCTCTTTCCAGGCTGCACAGGAGTTGATCCTGGTTGAAAAGCCTCCTGCATTTTTGACCTAGCAGATGTTGCAATGCTTCTTAGCCCCTCATTTCCTTTGTCCATGTTTTCCTTGCCAACACGATGCTGCTTTTTCCTAGGTTCAGTGTTTGGTAACAAGTTCAGCTCATCATTGATGTCTTCCTCTTGTTCTTCGTCAAAGTCAGATCGTTTCCGTAATCTCTTCCTGCTTTGCGGTTCAGATTCTCCAAGGCTGTCGTCACCAAGGTCGCTCAAATTACCAGATGCACCAGGTTCCTCATCCTCCTCTTCAAGCAAAAGGAGCCCATTATTGTTCTTTGACAGCATTGGAATATCTTCTGTAGGAGATTTCATTGAAGATGGAACAACTGATTCCCACAGGGCATACTTACCCGTAACATCAATTACAGCCAACGCATTACCAATTGGCTTCCATGCCATATAACTTATTCTCTCATCAAACCTCTGCCTGTCAATATCCTGCTTCTTGTTAACATCCCATATCAGAACCTGCTTATCTAACCCAGAAGTAGCTATGTACTTGCCATTGGGTGACCAAGACAAGAAACATATAGGTTGTACATGATCACCTCTCAATGAGAACAGCTTTTCAGCTGTGTCTCTATCATACATTACCACATCATTTCTTAAACCAGGGACAGCTAATGTCTCTCCATCAGGACTCCAGCTTACTACATTCATAATAGAAGTGTCTGAACCAGTGTCAGGAGCAGCACCTTTAAGGGTGTGCAACACACTTCCTGACTGTAATTCCCAGAATAAAACAGTTCCAAGTGAATCAACTGATGCCAAGTACTCACTTTTGGGGTCAAAAGCCAAGCCAGTAACAGGTCCTCTATGTCCTTTCAGAACCCTTGCAATTGAACCATCAACTGTATTAATAAGTTTAATGCCCTCATCATCACCAGCAGCTGCTAGCATGCTCCCTGACTTATTAAATGCAAGAACACGAATTGGCAGCGTGAATCTTGTAATATTAGTCTCAAACTCACCACCTGCAGAAGGAGTGAGAAAAGAATTTAGCCCTAGTTTGGCTCCTTATTTGTGCAGTGGAGAAGAAAATTAAGAAATATAGAGGAAAGGACAAGAAGTGATTTCCCATCAATTTGGAAAGAAATGTTTATCGAAGGATTTGAGGGGAAGTGCAGCTACAATTTTACTTCTTTTCTCTACTTATCTCCTATCGGTTGGCATCCAGACAATGGAAATAGTGGAAATGCAACTTAAATTCATCTTTTACATCCATTTTCATTAATGCAAGAAAATGTTTGTTCAATTACAATTATAGAAGAGTAGATAAATAATTTTCAACTATAAACATGTAGACATATTGCTAAATCTTAACTCCAAATTAATTTTAAGCGTTGCCCCTGCACTGTTGCTAGTAAGCACTAAAGCAAGTGGATATGCATATATGAAAATGCTTATATATTCATTTTACCGAGACAAGCACAAAAGGACCACACAACTTACCTCTACGCCAGAAACAATTCATTTGCAAGGCCTATAATCTATGAATTAGAAATTAAAGAAACCATAGCTCCAAGCCTAAAATATCCAACACAAAATCGGGTTTATAGGATTCGAAGAACCCATAGAAACAGCCCAACTGTCATTTCAGATTTTAACAAATGAAATTATCAAAAGCCACTTGATGGTTCAACCATAATAAATGCGAGTAACATTCAATTTGCTAAAATACAATATGATTTTAATTCAATAAATTACACAAAGAACCCAGCTGATGAAAATTGCACAGACCGAGATTTAAATTCTTTATGGAAAAAGAAAAACTAAAGACGAAATAACCTGGAAACTTGTAGAGCTTGACGGAATGATCAATAGATCCAGAGGCAAGGCAGGTGGAGTTGGGGCTTAGTGCTAAAGCCGTGACGCCGTCACGGTGGTGGCGAAGAATCCTGGGGCCATCCGAAAGGAGGAGAGGGTCATGAATGTGGATAGTTGGATTGGAGGAGGAAGCCGTGACCAAGTGGTGGGCCTGGTGGTCCCACAAGATAGAGCAGAAGGAAGGATGACCGCCATACTTGTGGGCTTCTCGTAGCTTAAGTGTACGAATTTTCATGGTGAGGGATTTCGAAGATCGGAAATGAGTGTGGTCTGATTGTGGCGGTAGATGTTTTCCTTATGCTCGGACTGGATCCGAATTAAGTGGTTTTGGCGGGGAAATTTGGCGTACTGGATTTTGGCGGGAGAGCAAGACTTAAATTTTTGTAGAAGAGGAGAAATCTTCCAACGAGTCGTACTGGGTTGGGCTCTACTATCCACGACAAAGCGATCCATATAGCCCAATATATTATTGCTTTTCCAAATTACGCTATAAAAAAAAGGATAAAATAAAAAAACTCCCTGTGTTTTTACTGTATCGAAAAAAATATTTCTATTTTTTTTTTCCACCGAAAAAATCTCCATTTTATATTTTCGTTGACATTTTTCTCCCTGTCTATTTTTCCTGTTAAAATAACAATTGAATGATCAAAATATAATTTTACGAGCCGTTTTGAAAAACACAAGAAATGAAGGACTGTTTTACATTTTTACCTTAAAATTCTATTCTTCTTCCTTTTTTCTTCTTCTGCTTCGTGTTCATGGCCGCCGTATTCTCAACCACTGTTCTCTCTCTTTTCCGACTATTCTCAACCACCGTCACCAACACATTCTTCTTCATCTCTGGCAACAGATCGAGAGAGGGAGAGAGATCAGTAGAAAGAGAAATCGAAATGGAGAGAGAGAACGATCAGACTGTCGATGAGATTTATGATGTTCCGGTGGTCTGACGACGGAAATGAGGGCGGATTCGGACTCCTTGATGCGAGAGCTTTCAAATGATACAGAGCTTGCCACCGATTTGCGGCCGAAATGGAAAACGTGTTCAACAGTCAAAATTTTCCGACGGCTTCCGGTCATTCTCTGACTCCGATTTAGGTATATTTCAAATCCTCATCTCCTTAACTTTAATTTGATGTAGAGTTTGTGTTGGTTGGTTGAGGATTTCCAGTAGGGTATTTTTCGGTAAAGGTTCGGACTGTTTTTGCTAAATTCCGGCAAGCCTGAGCGAAATCTGTTA
>CATIWJ010438675.1:0-23703 GCA_949640765.1 Croton laevigatus | reverse complement strand
AAAATAAATATTAATGGTTATTTTAAATATTATTTTGATAATTATCACATTAAATAAAATATGTAATAATGTCAAAAGGAAGGGATCAATAGGAATGTGCCAAGTGGACCAATCAAAATACTTCACTTAATGGCCAAGCATCCCAAATTCCCTATAAATAGACTGCCTCTCTTCATTTAAGGGATAGAAAATTCAAGGCTCCGAAGCTCTAACAAAGTGAAGACTCCGAAGCTCTTGCAAATCAAAGACTCCGAAGCTCTGACCGATCAAAGACACAAAGCTCTCCTCAAAGTTCAAAGGCTCGTCTGAAGATCATCAACAAAGCTCTACAGTCATTTAAGTCCAAATTCAAAAGCTCAAATCAAGTTGAAGATCAAGTCTTCTTCAACTCAAATCAAGATCAACCGATTCAAGATCAAGTCTCTGAGACCCTTACGTCATGTTCATTGCAATCAAATCAAATTCAACTCAAATCAACTTCTACCAATTCGAGATCAAGTCATCAAGACCCTCGCGTGGTGTGAAGTTCAAATCAAATTCAACCCAAGTCAAGATCAACCCATTCGAGATCAGTCATCGAGACCCTCGCATCGTGTTCATCACAAAGAGAAGAATCATAGGATTCAATAGAGATTGTAACCGCTACATATTTTCTTTTATTTGTAATTTCTTTTTCAGGAATATACAAAATTTATTGATACAGTATGCGTTTACGTCTGTCTAATAATTACTTATTATTCCTTTACTTGCTTTTACTTAGTTTTCTAATGTTACCGGGTAATTTTCCACATGTCTATATCTTAGATATTTTCGTTCTTGAAAATTGACCAAATAAATAGTAATTTACCAATTGAATAATGTTTTCCGATTTTACGTTTATATGTACGTTGCATAAAAATAGGCATAATCTATTTCCTATAAACTACCAGACACTTTGGGTCATGAGCATAACACCTACGAGGCCCAAATAAGCCGTTATAACTTATAAATATCTTTGTTCGATTCATTTCATACTTAGTCATTTTATGCTCTTGATTTTACAGGAATTCCGCCAGAGTTCCCCCTATATTTTCTAGTCCCCAAATCGACGTAGATCACAATTTTCTTCATTAACCTGCATTGAAATTTGCAACGCAAACACTTTAGCAACCTCCTTATACCCTCACTCCTCATATAGAATTTAAATCAATTTCACACTTCTATAAGTATATCACAATACAGGATTTCAAGCGTTCATTAATTTTCCCCTTCGCCGCTTAGTTATTTCCATTTGCGCATATTCCGTTAATTTGTTATAACTTTGTTTATATAACTCCAATTACGTTAGATCTTGACTTTGTTTAACCTTAACACATAAGGTTATCATTCACATAAATTTCAGATTTAATTAAGTTACGTATAATTTTCAACACGACTTTAATTCTGACTCTTCTGCTTGTCAAATTCTCTTTGCACACAGCCTATTAACTTAGTCATAACTCTTTCATTGAAGGTCTAAATGAAACGATTCTTGATTCACTTGTTAGATAACACATATGGGCACAATATTGTCTTCTGTTACAATGTCAAATTATGTCCATAACATATTCAAATTGTGAGCCTAAGTTACGAGTCATGTTCTGCCCAGACCTAAATTCCAGTTTGCACACCTATTATTAATTCAACTATAACTTTTTCGTTACTTGTTTAATTGAGTTAATTCTAATCTCTAAAGTTCACTAACATACAGGGGAACAACTTTGCTTTTTACCTCTACCTTAAATTATGTTGTTAACTTAGTAAAATTACCATCTAAAGCTCACCCCTAATTCTGGACGTGTTCAGAGTATACCTTTCAGTTATTTGGGTATAACTTCCTACAAAAGTGCTTTCTACCAAAATTGCTTTACAGTGATAAACTAGACATATAATCCTACATATTTCATGTTTTACACTTCTTCAAATTCAGTCTTTATCATGATCAAATAATTGCTTGAATTCTGGTCTCTCATGTTAGCATAACTGGTCATGACAACCTGCATGCCGGCCATTATTCCGGCCATAACCTTTGCTACACAAGTTTAAATAGGGTGGTTCTGGTCTCTATTATTAGCTAATACATATACCTATAACTTTTTATTTTACCACCCCTTGAATTTCTGCCCCTAACATATTCAAAATTTCGTTCGAAATCAACCCTAGAAATTTGCCATAGTTCATATTTCATGTTTCTCAACCATCAATTTATCTTATACTTTCATGTTCATCGTCTTCCTCATATAAACCCTAAAATTTCAAGTTATATTCTCTTTCTATTTACTAAAAAAAAATATAAAATTAATAGGAAGGAGATGTTTACCTTGCCTTTCCTTTCCTTTTTCCTCTTCTCCTTCTTCTTTTCGGTTCTCCCTTCTTTCTTTCTTTCTTTTTCCTTTTCTTTTCTTTCTTTCTCTTCTTTCCCACGATGGGGGTGGCTAGAATGGCTGCCCCCTTTCTTTTTTTTATATTTTTAATTTATTTAATTTTCGATCCAACGGTTGTCAATTAATTCAATTATTCTATTCAATGCTTATGATCTTGCCATGAGTCACGTCCACATAATTTTCCTTGATGAGCAAGTTGATGCCTCAACTCTTATTTCTTCCCAAATAGCCCCTTCTTGAAGAAAACTTTACAAATAAGTCCTTCTGTAAAATTATGTTATAACTCTTTATTCGTGCGTTTTCAGGAAAAACCGTGGCGTAGTGTTAAAAATGCTATGGCCCGATTAATCCCACAAATTCACTCGTAAGGTTAAATATAGGCACTATTAAGAGCTTCCAAAACTCCATATCCAACCTAGTCCTCGTCTTTTAGAAAAATTCCGTTTAGGTCCCCATGAGGCCTTTACTTGACCTAGCTGCCATTCTTCATTTATAACTTTTTGCATACTGATCCAAATTCAATAATTCTTATGCAAAACAAAACTAGACATCTAAATATACAGCATATTAAAATTTCAGATCAAACCGAGTCATAGATAATATTGAGCATCGTTTTTCATCGGACCAGATCGCACTGCCCTAGGCAGCCTGCGCACCATTTACAAATTCCATCATAACTTCGTCCATACATGTCTAAATTAGGTAATTCTTATTTCTACGTTTAACTAACACGTAAAGGAACAACTTTTATGTTTTATACTTTTACAAATTAGACCATCTTGGGGTCCGAAATCTGAGTCGAACTCATAGGTTTGGCGTAGGTCTAATTTTAGTGTTTTCGCGGAATTCTCTGAACATGCGATTCCGAAAACTACTGTAATTTCACCGTTGTGATCTATTTGATCTCAAGATCTCATATTTAATATATTTTCAAGGTTTTATACAACTTTTAGAAAAATTATATTTTAGTCCCTAAATTTTTCTAAAATTACCGTTAGGCCCCGTTAGGCTTCAGGGCTCTATTAAGCCTCCTGGATGCGATCGGCGCCTGACTAATACTCTACTATAACTCATATTGCCGAATTTTTGTGTTTATGGTCGACTTCCCATGGAGGTCACCCATCTTCCCTTTAACCTTAACCTGAGCACGTTTAGCTTCGAAGATTCAGCGAATTTCTCCGAACCTTCTAAATCTGCGTGCCCGGATTGCACCATCTTTATCTTCAGAAGTCATATATTATGTTTATACTTGATTTTCGTATTACTATGTTTATAATTCACGTATAATTTAAGTATTTCCTTGTCTCCCCTTTTTACTTACTTTTCGTTTACTATTGGTTTACTTTTTATTTACTTTCCGTTTACAAATGCTTACTATATTTATAGCTTGCTTACTTTTTATTTATCACTAATTTACTATGTCCATAACTTATTAATTCATAATTTACAACTTGTTTACTGGATTTATAATTCTTTTATTTTCCTTTTACAAAGGGTTCCCTTCCTTAACCTTCCCTATTGTTAATCACTTCTATCATTCCATACTTAGATCACTCAGCTTTTCAGACGTTACGGATTTCAGAGCATGACACTGGTCCTCCAATGGCTTCCAGTAGCTCATTTTCTTTTCCGCCCTACAAAATTCCATTGCCATTTCACTTAATTTGGAGAAGCCATTTAACGTCACTGCTCTTATTGTTAAAACCAAATCCTAATTTGATAACCCCTTACCCTTGTTTCCTCCTCCTTCATCACCATTGCCTCCAATTGTTTGGATCGTGGTGTCTTATGAAGAAGGAACTGATATTTTCTTTTCTCATATTTTTAATTAAAATAGAAAAATTACAATTTAGTCCATTAATTTTTCATTAAGCCCGCAAGAAAGGGTAATAATGTAATTTACTAAGAAAGTTAACGGAGAATTGGTTAAAAATTAATATGAGGACAAAAATGTCCAATGGAAATAAAATACAGAGATAGAAATGTCTATTTTAAAAATATAGAGATAAAAATGTAGATTAAGTAAGAATATAAGGATAAAATTATAATTTTTCCTAAAAAAATACTATCAAACCCAACAAAGTTGTGTATTTCTACACATTATTAAATTTCTATAGTAGGAATTGGTGAATCTAATATGGATGGAAATTTCTTATAGCTTTATGAAATTATGATTCTGAACGCATGGGGAGATCAAGAACCCAGCTCAAGGAAAATAAAAAACAAGGTAGGTAACATATTAATATATAGATGACTTATTGTGGGGAAGGTAATATGCCATAATTAACCTGTCAAAATATATAACAAATCAATACAAGATAACAAACAACTGTAATCACGTGATTTAACTCGCTAAACAACGGAAAAGTGTAAAGAAAAATTAAAATAAAATTAAACTTTAATTAATTAAACTACGTGAGTGAGACAACAGAACATGCATATTTTGTATTTCTAATCTTCTCCACTTGCTTGCTGCGGCGTTGAGCTGGTTTTTCTGCGTAGGAGAATCTAAAGCAATATGGGATGTTGGATTTTGGTTTTTTGAAGATCTTGGATTTGTGGAAAGCCTTCTTATTAACAATTGGATGTTATTTTGGCAATCGGGATATTGCAATGCTTATCCTACTTTACACAAAAATAGTAGGATGTTATACCAATTTGATGCGTAGAGAAAAGGGCTATCATATGCTATATAAACCATATTAAACTTTGTTAGTGGCTTACTCTATATTAAGAGAAAAAAAAACGATAGGATCATTATGTTAGTGCCTCCATGATACTAAACTATAATGGAAACAAACAAACAAACATGAGGCTACAGAAGCAGAAGCTACATCGGTGGTGGGGGCAACAAAGAGACAGCAAGACAGACTACGAAATTTCCAAGAAGAACAGTCTCTTCTTCGTACCATTCACTTCAATCTTTTTAATTATTACCTTCCTTAAAGACAAATGGAAATCGCTACCCATTATTTTGTAATTTCTGCTTGAGATTGATACTTATTATTCCCTGTTTTATCATTTATAAAACTAACCCTTTTCACCTATATAGGTATATTCGTTTGTGCTTATAGAGTTACATGGACAGCGCATACGTATATAGACAGTAATACAGTATTCTCTATATATAAGTGCCATATTGTTCACAGTTCTAATTGATTTTGAAAGCAGAAACCATGGGTAGGTTACATAATTACAAGCCAGAAATGGCCATGATTGGACTGCAATTCTGTTATGCATTTCTTGCTCTTATATCTAAAGTCACCCTTGTGAAGGGTATGAATCCAAGAGTGTTTGTTGTCTACAGGCAAGCCATAGCAACTTTGGTCATTGCTCCTATTGCATATTTTTCAAGGTACCCTTATACAATTTCTTTTGAGAATAGTATAAACTATTAGTTAATTTCTCTAATTGAGTTGTATTTCTTTTAGTAAGAGAAAATCAAGTGGAATTTCTGCGTCTCTGAAGGCCTTTCCTTTGATATGTCTAGTATCACTTGTAGGGTATGTTTGTTAATTATAATTAAACATATATTTCCTTTATTAGATCTACTTAATTACAAATATTAGTAGCTAATAGCTTTAATTTGGCAGTGTAACCATCAATCAGAATGTGTACTTTGAAGGCTTATATTTAGCCTCATCATCAATGGCAAGTGCAATGGCTAATATAATTCCTGCAATCACATTTATACTGGCAGCCACTTTCGGGTAATTATTAAGACCAAAATCTTCTTAACCTTATTCTTAATCTTAATTTGCATATTAGAACATCGATTAATGTTTTCTTTTGGTAATTATTAAACAGATTAGAGAAGATCAAAATAAAGTGCCTAAGAAGTGCAGCAAAAATATTGGGAACAATAATATGTGTAGGAGGAGCAATTACAATGGTGTTGCTTAGAGGACCAAAAATACTAAACTCATCTATTTTTGATGGTGAAAATTGGTTACTTGGTTGTTTTCTTCTCTTTGGAAGTGCTACTTGCTGGTCTTTCTGGTTGATTATGCAGGTATATGTATATATATATATACATATATACTCCATTAATTATGTTTATTCTTAATTAAAATGAGTTAAGTATTAATCTTAAAAAGTTAATTAACAGGTTCCAGTCACGGCAAGCTGTCCTGACCATCTATCTTTAACAGCATGGATGTGTTTTCTGGCTACAATTCAATCTGCAATATTTTCAATATTTGTGGAGAGAGACATAAATGCTTGGAAGATTCAGTCTTATTTAGAACTTTCCGCTTGCTTATTTGCAGTATGTATATTTAATTTTTGTTCTTGATTTTTTTAAGATTCAGTAATTTAATTAAGACCTAAAGGCTTATAATTAAGATATGAATTGAACAGGGGATTATAGGATCAGGACTGTCCTTCTTTACACAAGCATGGTGCATTTCACAAAGAGGCCCACTTTTTGCTGCAATGTTTAATCCTCTGTGTACTGTTATTGTCACTCTATTAGCTGCATTATTTCTCCATGAAGAGATTTATATTGGAAGGTAATCTTAAATTTCCAACTCTAATTTAATCAAAAAATTTAATTTGCATAAAAAAACATTTCTTTACCTTTTATGTCTTTAATATCATATTTTAGAAATTTAAATTTACTAAATGACGTATTTTTTTCTTTTGAATATAATGTAAATGTCATATTTTAATTACAGGTAAATATGTACTAATGTGTAAATAAAAGTATATATATATACCTCTTCTATTTCTAATTTTTTTAGGATAATCACGTCTTTACTAGATTAATTAATTAATTAATTAATTAATAATAATTCTAATACTTTTAGTATTAATAATATATCTGAATTAGGAGTTAGTATTGATATTATATTCTAATATACTGATGGAAAAATATTAGGATATTTTTTATAATTTTTTTAGGAATCTTATAAGGAAATAATACTAATATATATTCTAAATCTAAATTTTAGAAACATAACCCGTTATAATAATTTAGTCTAATTAGGATACATTAAGGCATAAAATAGACTAAAAATAAAGGCACTATATAATAGTATTCTAAAATTTTCACGACCTCTATTGATAAAAAGTATTAGTATTATATTCAAAATAAATAATTAATTAATTAATAACAACCTTTAAACTATTATTCTTATTATTATTATTAATTAAGAGTCATAATATAACACTCATTTTGTCATAATATAATAGTTGTGCCAAAATTATTTTGTCATCAAATTTGTTGGAATAAGTTTATTGTGACGAAATTCAATTTCATTACAATATAAATAAATTATTTGTAAATCCATGTGACAAATGAGATTTTCATAAAACAAGACAAATTGATTGCTAAAACAAATATAATTAATAAAAATAATATAATATATTATGAAAAAATATTTGTTTTGGAACAGAGCAAACAAATGAATTAGCTAATATTTGAAATTTGTTATTAGCCATATTAGAAACAGAGCAAGAAAATGATTAGCCATATTAGAAAAGAAAATGAATCAAAATGAACAAGGAAACAATTAATGTGCCATGTTTAAGGCACTTAAAATAAGAAGAGTGGAGACTGGTAAAAAAAAAGGAGAGTGGAGTAGTGGGGATGTGGGGCGGAGTATTTTTAATTCTAAACTGACTAAACATAATGCTAAATTTTTTTTTTTTTTTTTAGAATCAAACATAATGCTAATTTTAAAAAAAATAAACATAAAAAAAATTAAAATATGTTAGATTTTTGTCTCGGAAAAAAAATATATATTTTCAAACAAAATTGTTGTATGAATTTTTTTAATCGGAATTATTATATAATTTGCAAATAGTTATTTAATGTGATAAACATTATTTATAGAGATAAATATTATGTATTGTGATCGAATATAATATTTAGCTAATACTTGAAATTTATTAACATTTTAATTAAAATGAAAATACAAAAACTGACGTTTGTTAACTTACTAATTTTATTAATTGGTGTAAATTGTTTTCAGCCTATTAGGAGCATTTGGTGTGATAATTGGTCTGTACATAGTTCTGTGGGGCAAAGCCAAAGATTTCAGAAAGAAAGAAGAAGAGACAGCAGGCCCAAAGCTTGGAATTGATCAAATGCCAAAAATAAATGAAAACTCTAAAGCTGATATTGAAGAACCTCTCTTGTTAGATGAATCATATGATGGGAACAGAGTACATAAATAATATCCTTTTTTCAATAGAAGAAGGTCAAGAATGGTTGATTATATATAGAAGGGCGATTTAAACAAACCTAAACTTCATTTTCGTGCTATTCACTACAATTTTCCTATATAAAACTAGTTGATCCATAATTTTAGTGAAGAAGGAAGAAGGCAATTTGAAGGTTAATTACATGAAGTATTAGTGTTACTAAAACTAAAATATGTAATTTTGTTTTGATTCACTTTAAATTGGTATCTAACTTAAATTTTGTGAATCAATGGTATTATTTTTGGTTGAATATTGTTGTTTTTGTTTTATTATAGATAATGATATTGTAAGTATGATAGCTATGCTTGACTTGTATTATTGGCAGTTGTATTATTCAACCCTGAACTTTGCTAGTTTTCCTATAGTGAAAATTCTAACTTTACAAATGATCTATTAGATACTCTAATTTTCGTTTCATTTAGTAAAAAAAAAACACACGACACTCCTAAAAAGGAGCGTGAATTACATACATGACTTCGGGGTCCAGAATGTAATATTTCAGACTCCTAGAACTAGATCGCCTAACTCCATACATCATTCACAAAAAATAGAATCGATAAGGTTGGGTGTTTAGACCATGAGGAAGAGCTCGTCGAGGGGAGGCAAATGATGTGTTTGTCACCTCTAGCCTACCACCAAATAGACTAAATCCTTGTCAAAACTCTTAAGAATCGCGAGGTGAAGGCTCTCAAAAATAGAGATATTCATGTGACCAAAACATTGGTCATACAAATTATATGAGACTAGATTTTAACTCCACACGAAACGAGCTTTGTTTTTACACTAGAATCTTTGCTATTCATTGGCCGAAACATTGCCTATTAGGTCAATTACGTGACCTAAAATCTTCTTTTGCATATTTCTAGTTGTTATGGTGACCAAATGGAGAGTTGCTCTCATCGAGTACTTCAATTTCATGTACTTATTTACTCCAATCGATACTGGAATGGAAAATGAGGTTTTAGATTTGGTAAATTCCAAAATGGTACCTAGCCTAAGGAGAAAGACAGTAAAATTTTACAATGGCCCTTGTTTGAAAAATTACATTTTAGACGTGCACATGTACTTCACGCACTCTTTTGGATAGGCTATGTGCTAATTTGCTAAAGGAAGTAAAAGTTGAAGTGTAAAATAGGTGATTCAAAAAATTAGAGGATCCACTAGGAAAAGAAGTGAAAGTTCTGGTGTAAATTTGTGTATTTAGCCATATTATTGTTCACTTTTTTTTCTGCTGCCATTTCTCCCTTTCTATTGCTAATTTAGTTAAAAACTATCACGACCCAAATCCGAGGATTGAGATTGGTGTGTAACCAGACCGAAGTCTGACTACACAATTCTTTACAAATAATAAATAGAATGCAAAACTACACAAAAATCACTAATAAAAAATTTCTCTGAAATTACAAATGCAAAATCAAACAAATTAAAATTATATAATTCGGAAATCAACTGAACAAAAATCTAACAAAGCTAAACAAAACTAACTAACTCAGCTCGAATGCTCATCTCAAAAAGAAAGAATACGAGCCTCGCCTCAGTGGAATATCGAAAACATGTAGCACCATCTATATTAATGTGAGCATTATATAGAAGCGCTCAGTAAGTCCATGAATGGCAGGAAAAAACAATCTAAAGTAATACTATCAAAAGTAGATAATTTAATCACAGATAATTCCAAACATGATGGTGTGTCAAGGCTACCAATTACCTGATACTTCATCCATTATACCGCCTCAATAAACAATAATTCAACATTTCAATAAACAATAACATTAACATTTCTTATACCAACCTCAATAATAAATAACAATAACAATAAATAGGCAAAATGCCTCAATGAATAATTTCAATAATCTCCTCCATCAAGAGTCCACCATCCCTATATGACACATCATTGCACAGCACAAGAAATATCACGTTCAAATAATCAATAAATATTTATTCAAACACATATATTTCCTTGTCTCCTAATCACATGTAGGCTTAGGTAAAGAAAGAATATGATATATCAAAATAGAAAGGTAATAAATACAAAGGGCTTATTATATATACTATATAACACCCTTTAACCCGACTTCCTCTAGCCAAACCAAGTGTGCCATAACTGATATTACTTGGTATACAGAGTATTACCTTAGAAAATTTCTTTCTGCTTTTATCGCTGTTGCTGGTTTTAATGTTTGACTTTTCCTTTACAGCATATGCTACTCTAAGTGATTTTGGTGGATCTGACACTACATGACTACTCTAGTTCCATCTCCATCTTTGCGTAAACCTACAAGTTTAGCATTTGCTGAGCTACTAGCTTATTGGGTACTTTATATTTATTTAATGTAAATTCACATACTAATACCTTATATAACACGTATAACAAACAATGGCAACATATATCACAACATCACAGTTCACATATGCACATCACATACATTTAAATATAATTAAACAAGGATAAAATACCGAACCTATTATAAATGTTGCATCCTTCATTCCGTGGTTGCCTCATGTGTTTCCTTGACTAGTTCAGTTTCCATGACCATCTACTCTAACAAATATTTACAATTCTGGTTAATTTCTCATTTTATTATTATATAATGAACTTATTTAATACTCTTAATAATCTAATTTATTTCCGTAATAATTCTTCTGAATTTAATAATTTACCTTATGCTCACTTCCGTATTTTACTTCATGAATTCCTTTAGCATTTTTATTTTATTTTGCCTTTATTCCTATTTACTTTATTTATTTATTAATTACTCTGAATAGTACCTTTTAAATTTTATAATCTGTAATTCTTTTACTTTTAATTTATTTCACCATCTCTTGATTTACTTGTTCCTCCTTAATGTGCCTACGATATACTGACTGTCGATTATTCGAGTTATATAATTCCAGTAATATTATTCACTTTATGCATTGATATTTATTATTTGCACCTTTACTCTAATTAACTTATTTTATGCTTAATAGTAATAATAATCTCTAGCTAATTACATGTGGTACTTCTCTTATTTATCAATTAACTACTTCAACAACTAATCTAAATTCCAATTATACTTTAATACTCTATATTAAAATTACCAATTATTCATTTTTAGTTAATTCCATCCAAGAACCTATAAATTTCATGCATATATAAATATAAACTTACACATACATAATGTCACGACTCAACCCAGGAGTCGCGATCAGTGTGCAGTTAGACCGGAATCTGACCGCACAAGTTTGCAAAGCCCAAATCCACTAGCCTAAAATGATTAACCCAAGTTGACTAAGTAATTAGTTAGTATAACTTATATATCATATTGAATATGGGATCTTATAAGCTTCCCCCTTTTTGCGCATAATGTCCTCGTTCTGACACACAAACACAAATCTCACCATACAATACTTCCGACTGGTGGCTGGCTCTGATACCATTATTATCACGACCTAATCAGGGGGTCGCAACCGATGTGCAACTAGACCAGAGTCTAATCGCACAAGGTTGCAAAATGATCTACCTAACTAGTCTTCATCAACCATTTAAGTCTAAATCCACTGGCCTAAAATGGTTAACCCAAGTTGACTATGTAGTTAGTTAGTCTAACTTACATATCATATTCAATCTCAATCTATAACCGATGTGGGATCTTACAAAAAAAAATTATAGTTATAAGTCTTTATTTATTAGGAATTGAACCTAGGACATTTAACTTATTTTAACAAATATATTCCAGACCGGCGTGTAACCAGATCGAAGTCTGCCTACGCAAGTCTTGACGAGAACTTAAACAAAGTAAATTAAATGCAAACCAAACTTTAAGTTCGAAAGTTTAAAGTTCAAAGTGCAAATGCATTTAAATGAAATTCAATTACTCTAAGCTCCAACACTAAATCCAAAGCTAAAATATCCAAAATCTTATTACACCCAAAAGGGTTCGGACAAAGTCCGCCCAACAAACAAATATCCGTAAATCTCTAGACGGAAGGGAAACTAAAAATAACTCAAACTAATTACAATCAACACAATCTATAGGGGTGTGAGCGTTATATATAAACGCTCAGTAAGTCCATGAATGATGGGAAAGCCTATTAACAACATAATATAGCAAGCACAATTTCATTCAAACAATATAGTGTGTCAGGGCCGAAAGTTCAAAGACTGATAACAGAAGTCCAAAGACTGACAACAAAAGTCCGAAGACTAAACAGAAGTCTAAAGACTAACATACATTGCCCTCTTTGACACACCAAAACAAACACATGTAGCATCATCATAGCAAGTATTCAAATTAGTTCAATCAACACACAGACTCTTATCCCTTCTCTACACATGCACAAGGTCTGATTATGAAAGAAATATTATTATATAAAATAAAAGAATAATATATAAGAATGGCTTATACAGTATACATAATATTTTTAGCAAATAGCACGCCACAAACAAAATGAATATACCCATGGAACTTACCTGGTTCGCATAGCAATCCAAACACCCTTTTCAAGACTATTGACCCAAAGCACCGTCTTGATTACCGCCTAACAAAACAATTTACACGACTCAACAAATAATACCTCAAATGCAACTAATCATGATGGATGCCATGTGTGCCATGAATGTCACGTGTTCAACCACACTGCACTTCACCTCAACCATTTATATGTACATTTAATTCCCACGAACAAATAAACTAAACAAACCAAAATGCTCCTATTTTTTATTCTTTTAGACTATTACCAACCAATTCAAAACAATTCATACGAGATATTTTAATACACAATAAAATTTTATTTTCAAAATGCACTACATTTTTATACAACCTAACCAATAACAACATTTCACTAATGCACATAAATAATCTTATAATATTTATCCATCGACCAATCCAGTAAAATTTCCAATAACTGACTTTATCAATTCTTCTCCTATGTGAGATAGTTACAAAAAGTTTAAATTTTAATACCCATTTTTAGTTCAAGTCTCTTTTAAAAATATTCCACCCTAAAGACTAATAACTAAATTATTCAATGAATAATCATCACAATCATAGATATTTAATTCACTTACGAAAAAAAAAAAAACTTTCAGTTAAGCACCAAGTAATTTAACCAACTCCAACATTTAAATACGTATTTTGAATATTTAAGCAGTACCCAAATGCATCTCAGGAAGAAAACTCAGGGACTAAGCAAGCAACAATTATAAATCAGAAAATACCCAGCGGAATTACCTAACTAGTGCCTGAAAAACCAACACTACTCGAACTGATTCAATCAACCCAACCAACCCCAAGCCACCACGTCAGCGCCGTCAACCTACTTCCAGCCTTCAACCATCAGCCTTCCTTCCTTTGCTGTCGCCGAGACCCACACGCATACACCGTCTCCCTTCTGCACACACAAATCCCCAAATCTCACACTCAAATCACCTTTCTTTTTTTTTTCTCTGCACAGAACCCTAGAAAACTCCCTTTCTTTTTCCTCTTCTCCCATCACATCAAACCCCAACCTTCTCTTATATACTTCCCGAAATCTAAACCCATCTCACTAATTATTTTTTTATTTTATTGAATTATTTATTTATTTCCTGATTAAATACTACCTAACACTAATTTATTATTATTATCATCATTTCTGTCACAATTATTATAAAATCTATATATACTATAATTATTTATTATATTATTATTGTCTCAAATATTTATAAAAGGACTTAAGATAACTAAAATACCCATTTATCTCCGATCCATAAATTATCCGAAAATTGAAAATCTTACAATCTATCTCATTTTAATGAATTTCGCTTTCGAAATTCCCTATAAATAAATTAATTAACAACATATATCTTATTACTTCGATTTCACACAAAACCAAAAAGAGTAGACATTATATGACAGGTTCCAAATATTAAATTCCAAAATTCATCAACAAATTTCATCATCAGGCTCAAATACTTACATATTCTAAAATTAAACAACGAATAGCACTTAGCGGTAAATCTCCAAAATCATTAACAAAAAGCGCTGATGCTTATTATTCTCAAAATCAAGCATCAAATAGTGATCAATGCTAAATCTCCAAGATCAATCAACAAATAGCGCTTCTCGTTAAATCCAACCCAACACCAACATTCCAAATATTTACCAACATATCCAATAATATCAACTCAATAATCCAAATTTATAGCGACGCAGAATTTAACAAATAGCACTTCGCGCTAAATCCAAACCAACACCAACATTCCAAATATTTACCAACGTATTCAATAATATCAACTCAATAATCCAAATTTATAGCGACGCAAAATTTAACAAAACACCAATTATCCATTCACAACGCAAAACAAATGCAATGAAATGCAAATGCATGGATATGATGTTATGCCAAAATGTACTCTGAAAAACCAAAATATTACAATCTAACCCTTTACAGAGATTTCGCCCGCGAAATCTGTAACATTACCGAAGACTCAATAAATGAGGATAATTGGATTTCATGAGTTTCTCCGAGATCTACCAAAATGTCCACTAATTGACTGTTTACATAATCCATGGTTATATTAATATCTCGGTTTACTTATTTACATTTTTAATTTCTCTTATACATTTTCTGTTTATTTTAAATAAATACTCTGTTGCAAATACTATTACCATTTATTACTAATTAAATATCATTTATCAATTAGTTTTATTTTCTTCTTCCCGTTTCCCCTAGCTCATTTACTTATTTCTACCCATGTTTACAGTCCGTTTAACTTACGTTTATTTCTTAATTAATTAGCCAACACCCCCCCCCCCCTCCTTTTCTTTTCATATACTTCACTTCTTAACAACTCATTCAAAGATATTTATTAAACACATTTTCTTGTATTTCATTTTCTGACTTTGGCACATACCAACTTATTTATTTTCTGTATATACTCTATTTACTATCTGCTTACCATTGTATCTCTTATTTCCTTTCCTTTTAAAGCATATTTATACTTCGTTTACTTCTTATTTACAATATGTTTACTATGTTTATAATTTATTTATTTTCCTTTTATAACGCTTTTATTTTCTTAATATTCCACAATGCACTTCCATACTCGAGTTACTATTACTTTTCTGACTTTAATAATTTAGGATGTGACATACTATATATATTTTTGTCAGCACATTACACCACAAATAATCAAATATGCCAATGAAACTTACCTTGAAATCTAATAGAGAAACACCTATTTTTTTTGAATGAACACGAAGAAAGGTAACTGTCACAACCCAAATCCAGAGGATTAAGACCGGCGTACAACCAAACCGAAGTTGGATTACATAATTCTTTAATAATGAAAAGAACTAAATTGCACATTTCTAAAAGTTATTATGTGAAAATTTCTTTAATTTACAAATGCAAGACAAACCAATAATTTTTTACAATCCGGAAATCAACTAGAAAAAAAAAATTTAGATGACCTAAATAGGCTAACTCGACTTGAGTGCTCGGCTCAAGAAGAAAGAATTTGAGCTCGCTGCAGCCGAATATTGGAAACCTGCAAAATAATCTATATGGGTGTGAGAGTTATATAGATGCTTAGTAAGTCCATGAATGACGGGGAAACAATATAAAACAATACTATTAAAAACAAATATATCAATACATGATGGTGTGTCGGGGTCACCAATTGCCTGATACTCCATCCCTTATACTGCCTCAATAACGATGAACCATCCTTATCTCAACCACAATAATCAATATATTGAATTAATGATAGGCATAAAGTCTCAATGAACAGTAAACCTCCATCATTTTTTGACACACCATTGCACAACCCAAGAAATATCACGTTCAAATGATCAACAAAACATTTATTCAAACACATATGTTTCCCTGTCTCCTAATCACGAGGAGGCTTAGGTGAAGAAAAAATATATTATAACGAAGTAGAAAAGATAATATATAAGAAGGGCTTAAGTATAGTTGTTAGCAATTAGCACATCACAAGTAATCACATACATTCATGAAACTTATATCGAAAGCTGATATGAGAAACACCCATTATCAAAAAGAACTCGAAGATGGATAACCGCCTAAAGACAAAACAAGAATTAACGACACTCCTAAGACAATGTAATGCGGAATGCAGATATGTATGCTCATGAATGCTATAAATTTATGAAATCAAATAATTTCCAAATTAATGATCAAATTATTCACATGCATTATAAAAATCAACATCAGACTCAAAATAAATTAAAATAGACTACTGAATGAACTAAAAAAATAATCTCACTAAAATTTCCAAACTCAAGCTCATTCGATTTTATAAAACCGCGAAATATCTAAAAAAAAGTTTGAATAATGGATTTAAAAATATATAATTTAAAACTTAAATTTAGAATTAAAATAATTGTTTGAAAGTTTAGCTTAATCAATTTTATAAAAAATTCCAATTTAGGAAGTGGATTCGAAAAACACAAGTTTACCGATAAAAGTTCATGTAACGGCCCTTGATTTTAACAATTCATAGAAAATAATATATAGGTCCAAAAATTTTAAAATTTTTACTGAACATACTTAAATATTGAAAGATTGTTCTTGCAAAATTTCAGAATAATTGGAGTTCAATAGGTCAAATAGACCTTACAAGATTAAGTTCTAGCTTAAAACACTAAACTGACAGCAGCTAAGAAATAAATTAATTTCACGTAATAAAACATTCTAAAACAGTTGTCAAATTTTTTCACAAATATTAGAAATCTATATGAACAGCATACCAAAAATTCAATTTAACCAAATTTTTGTAGAATTAATTAAAAATCACCAAATTCCTTAATTGAAGCACTTCAAAATCAGATTTTGTTCTAAAAGAAAGTAATTATTAAACAAATTCGACTTTATTTACAAAATCAACAAAAATCAAATTAAAACTCAATTTGAATATGCCAAACATGTTTTGATCAGATAATAAAATAGATTAAAAGAAAAAGTAAAATAGAAACCTCAAAAGATACAGCTGGACTCCCGTAGACAGATTGAAAACTGACTGTATACCTAATGCAAACCAATGGCTTAAACCCAACAAACGTGCCATCATCTTGATCTTCAACATCTCATGCCTCTGCTACCTCACAAACCAGAAACATACTTCACTTTTTTTTTTTTTCTTCGAAACAGCCAGCACACTTTTATTTTCTGCTTTTATAGCCGCCTCACTACACACGATAAGGTTTAGGGTTGTATTTAATTTTATGTTTAAAAAACTTTATTAAATTATCCATTTTTTAAATATAATGAATTGTAATTTAAATAATAAAATTACCCAACTAATGAATTAATATAAATATATTATAAAATAAATAGATGTTTATCTAGACTCACATTCTGAGTTCCTCGGAGCTCCCAACAGTTTAATATAACGATTAAATCTTTTGGTCTCTATTATTTTTCTCTCTTGTCTCTCGTCTCTTTCCTAACCCTTTAGTTTTATAACACGTTATTAGCACGATTGTTCTACCAATCACTGTATTTTAAATATCAAATCAGGTACGTAATTACTTTCGTTTAATTTTATTACGAGTGTTCTAAATTCATGTACTAGATCATATACATGTGGTATTAGAGTAGATAAATTTTGTGTTCTAGTTTTCAAAATCAATTAAAAAAATTTAATTAATTTATGCATATTTATTGAATGAGTGAGATCTACGGTATTAAGTTGATTTTTTTTTTATTTTGAGATTTGGGTATTATTAATATATTATTAATAATATATTCAATAATAATGTACTAGATCATATACATGTGGTATTAGAGCAGATAAATTTTGTGTTCTAGTTTTCAAAATCAATTAAATAAATTTAATTAATTATGCATATTTATTGAATGAGTGAGATCTACGGTATTAAGTTGATTTTTTTTTTTTATTTTGAGATTTGGGTATTATTAATATATTCAATAATAATGTTTTTTTTTCAAAAAAATTGCACTAACAATTGTTTATATTTAATAGAATATCTAGACACCCGAAAATGATTAAAATCATCTCAAACCTAAAAATGCAATATTATACTCAAAACGACCGTCTCATCATCCTGAGTATCAAACGGATGCCCAAACTACCAAATTATATCAAAATAAAATATAAGAATGCAAAATAACCATTTTGTTCATAAACTAAAAACTCATAAAAACCAAGAGTTTTACACTAACTGCCTAATGGCAAATAAAAAATTAACGACATTTCTAAAATAAAATTTAAGAGGGCAAAATGACCAGTTTACTCTTAAAGTACAAAATTACTATTTTGCCCTTATACTAAAAAACTTCAAAATCGAGGGTTTTACAAAAACTGAATAAGAAGGAAATCAGGTCACTTCCCTCCAAATGTACTTTGTCAAAATGTATTCCGTTTGTCAAAAAGTATATGTCCGAGAGAGAAAATTGATCAAACTCAACCAATTAATACCTCAATCTATTGGTGAGGTAGACATTGGTAATTAAAACTAAAATTTAAGATGGAAATTTGCTAGCGGTCATAACCGAGACTTGTTGATTTCTGTTTTGCAAATTTTATTTGTTTCTTTTAAAGTCATTCATTGGTTGAATTGGTTATATTGTGATTCGAGATTACAAGTAGTGGATCACAATTTACGGATTTTAACTCTTTATTATAAATTAGACCTAAACATAATTTGTACTGTCGAATTTTCTGTAAACTGCAACTGCTTTTTTATTTTCATTTTATCGAGACTTATTATAGACAATTCAGAGAGTGATTTTAATGAATAAAAAAAAATACACAAACAATTGAAATCGAGAGTTTCTCAACATAGACTCCCTCAATTTAAATATCTGAAATATCATGCATCCATTTTAAAATATTGGCAACTGCCGATTATAACTTATAATTAAGTTGTGGACAATCTTAATTTGACTGATCATGGAGTGCAACGAAATGTTTGTGATTGTTTTGTTAATTTAATTTCAAATGAGCAAAATACAAATTATATACTATAAGTAGGGTCTGATGCATAAAATGCCCTCCAACTTTCAAAAAAATCAGTTGGCTACTCAAACTTGCGAAGAACCAGTTGTGTGCCTGAAATTTCAAAAACGTATATGTTTATGCCCCTAGCGCGTGAAATGAACTAAAAAATATGATATGGTCATCTTCTTCCTTTATAGAGGCATCAAAAGTGTAATTTTATCCAAAATACTCATCTCCAATTTCGGCATGAAACCAAGTAAGGGATTATATCAAATCGAAACTCATGTGGTAAAGAGTTGGAAATCTAAAAAACATAATGTGTTCATCTTCTTCCTTTAGTGTAATTTTTACAAAAATACTCATTTCCAATTTCGGCATGAAACCAAGCAAATGATTATTCCAAATCGAAACTCGTGTCGTAAAGGGTTCAATTTAGATGGATAATTCTTAGTTTGGCCGGAAAATTGAAACAAATGTTAAGAAAGGGTGTTGTTCGTGGTTGTCACACTTTCTTTTCAATTTTCCGGCCAAACTGTCCAAATTGTACCCATATTCCGACTCCTCATGACAAGAGTTTCGATTTGGTATACTCATTTGCTTATTTTCATGTTGAAATCGGAGATATGTATTAAAAAATTACACTTTTTGTGTCTGTATAAAATAAAAAGATGAACAAATTATATTTTTGGTTTATTTCATGCACCAAAGGCATAAATATACACTATTTTAAATTTTAAATACAAAATTGATTCTTTGTAAAATTCAAATGGCCAACTATGTTTTGGCAAAGTTGGAGGGTATTTTTATGTAGTAGGTGGTATAAGACCATCTCCAACGGGTTCTCTATTTTGAGAATTTGGAGAAATTTCTTCTCCATCCCGTCTGTATATTCCAATTTCCAAGAAAAAAAAATTTAGAGGTTGAAATTTGAGTTTCCAAATTTGGGGATCCACTTCAAGTTCTCTATTTAACTGTTTATAGTTTTTTATTATTTTGTTTTTGTTCGCATGTGCTTTCTTTTTTTTTTTCCTTTTTTCTGAAGAACTAAAGAAAAATATTAATATTTTATTATTTGAAGATTGAAATTTGAAGAATGATTGGAGTTGAGATAAAATAGATATGATATTTTTTAAGAATATTCTATTTTCAGCCTTCATTTTAGAGAATTTTTTAATGATGGGTTAAAGATGACCTAAGCAGTCTATTTTCTGAACTTTCATCCATATGATGAAGCTGAGGCCGATGTGATGAGACTGATTACCTGCTAATTAAGAAATGGCAACTAAGCCATTGCCAGACCAGAGTTAGCTTCGAGAATAGAAAAAGAGGTACAAAACATTTGAGAAATGAAAAAATTATATACAAAAACAAAAAAACGTATTATTGTGAAGAGAGAGAACTCCGTATTCTAACTCAACATCGCGTAAGCAACTCCATCTCTCCTTTTGATCTATTCAACAATTCTATAAAATGTTTAAAATTATATACCATGTAGATGAGTACAAGTAATTGCCTAAATCAGACACCAACATTTTGAATTGGAGAAATTAGTCATAAACATAACTAAGGGCAATCTTATTTCAAGGAAGCCTTTCGGCTTGTGCTTACTTATTTTATTAAAATTATTAATGAAAAATCACTTTTTGCCATTACAAAAAAGTTTTGGTCTAAATTACATATCAATAAAGGGGTCAATTAATAGTGTAAGAAAATCACGTTATATGAAATTACAAGTACTTTGGTTTTAAAAGTTTAACCTTATAAAAACTAATTCAACAAATAAGTTTTGCTTATGACATAGGCACAAACTTAGAAGACAAATTTTGCATTAATTTAAACAAACCATTTAAGTCTACAGTTGATGATTCTTGTATCTTGGATTTAGTTAAAAATGATTGTAAAGCAACGAAAAGTTACAATAAGAATATTGTCCGCGGTTGATGCAGAGCAGATGACTATGAATTTTCTAGAAATCTTTGACCACGGCAAATTTACTGATAGATTCAAGAAAAATAGCTACCTTTCTCATATGATGTCTGTTTGAAGTCCACGATAGCTTTTCAGAAAACATTTTGTAAGAATGCCGGTTTTGGTAAACGCAACAAAAGGCCGTAAGGCCACGTTGCAAACTTTGGGGACCAAATTTTGATATTTAGGGCCTCAATTTTAGATGTTAAATATTTCAATAATATTTTATTATTTTTATTAGGGTTTTGCTTCTCCTATATAAGGCTTGTTTTATCGTTTTGTAAGATAACTTTTATTCTTTAATCAATTTATAGACAATTTCGATTCTCTTTCTAAGGTTTATTATTTTTGAACGCTTTTACGCTGCAGTGGTTAAGCAATTAAATCAGTAAATCAATATATTTACATGGTTTCAATATAAGTGTCTCACTTATAATTTCTCTAATATTAAAAAAATTACTTAATATATTGAAAATATAACTTTAGTAGATAAACATACTACTTTACTCTTCAATTTATTGTTATGTTATTTATAATACACATTAAAATACTTTTATATATAAAGGACAAATAATGAAAACCATTTTCTCTTTTCGTTAAAAAGAGACAATTATTTTAGAGAAGAAAGATGGAGTGAGACAGCTTTGAGACGGGTGGAGTATTCAAAGATTCTACCATATTTGCTCACAGCCTTTGATGAGCATTAAATAATTTAATTATTGAATTGACTAAAGCTTTGAAAATTTTAACACTTTCTATTTCGGGATATTAGGCTCAGCCAATAAAAGAAAGGAACCTAACTCTATATATATATATATATATATAAGCAACATTTGCTCAAACATATTTTGGGGAAAAAGAATGGTTAGTTTTAAAGATTATGTGCCAGTAATGGTTATGGTAAGTTTAGAGTTCGTATATGCAGGGGTTGCTCTTTTCAGCAGAGCTGCTTTTGTAAAAGGACTGAATCCCAGAGTCTTCGTTGTTTATAGGCAAGCCATTGCTACTATGATTATGGCACCTATTGCTTTTCTTTCCAGAAGGTATGTATGTGTTCATTGTGGTGCTAAAATTTTTCTCTCTTAATATTTAAAATATTAACCAGAATCGATTTGTAGGAAAAGTTCAAGTAAATCTCCTTTGGGATTAAGGGCCTTTTCTTGGATTTTACTTGCTTCTTTTATTGGGTAATTTCTGCTCTTTTTCAGTTATTAATTAATATTACAAATTATACTCAGTATTTTTATAATTATACAGGATAACGGCCAATCAAAATGCATATTTTGAAGGAATAAACTTAACCTCATCAACAGCAGCAAGTGCAATGACTAATCTAATCCCTGCAATCACTTTTGTAATGGCAAACATTTTAGGGTAAGTGATATTAATTAATTGCTTATTATTTGATTGGTAAGTAATAAATGTTACTTGATGATCAGATTGGAGAAAGTAAATATGAGAAGCATAAGAAGTATAGCAAAAATAATGGGGACACTGTTGTGTGTAACTGGAGCCATTTCCATGGCTTTAGTGAAAGGGCCTAAACTCCTGAACGCAGCATTGCTTCCGTTAAAATCTCTCTTCACTTCTCAAGAAGGACACAACTGGTTGATAGGATGTCTACTGCTGTTTGGAGCCAGTTGCTTCTGGTCTTCTTGGATGATTTTGCAGGTAATAGTAGAAAAGGAAAAAAAAAAGGTGACCAAATTTTTGAATTAGAAAATTTAATTTTCATTTTAAATGTTGTATATAACAGGTGCCTATCACAGCAAGTTGTCCGGACCATTTGTATTCATCTTCTTGGATGGGTTTTTTGGCTACAATAGAGACTGCAATCATTGCCATTTTCTTTGAAAACAATCTTGGAGGGTGGAAACTGAATTCATATCTCGAAATTGGTTGTTGTTTATTTTCCGTAAGTATCAATAATTTCGGTAAGGAATATACTTTTTCCAGTTTACCCTTTGAAAAAATATAAAAAGTTTCTTCTTCTTTGAAATTAGAAGTGGTGTTTTAGTCAATTTATACTTTTTTCTTTCCTGAAATAGGGAGCTGGACTGGCAGTTTCTTTCTTTGGTCAAGCATGGTGCATATCACAAAGAGGTCCTCTATTCGCAGCAATGTTCAATCCATTGTGCACAGTTATAGTGACCATATTTGCTGCTTTATTTCTGC
>CATIWJ010438665.1:0-39605 GCA_949640765.1 Croton laevigatus | reverse complement strand
AAGTTGGTCAAACAATCAAAACAAGGGATTTTGGAATCTAGGCATAACAAAATACTGTTGTCTTGTAAGTTGATTTGTGAAATGCTTTTTGTAAACAAATTATATTTATTGTATCCACTAAGCATGAAGTTGCTCAGCGAGTTATTTTTGTAACTCGCAGGTCCGCAGATAAAAGAATCTGAGTGTCAGCAATTTCTTGGTCAGCTCCCAGAAGGCAAACGTTGGTGTAAACTTCTATTTATCATAAAATGGCATGTACTAGTTATATTAGAACATTAAAATATTTAAACACATGTGTAGTTGTTATTAAAGGAAAAAAACAATTTGAGGTGATTCTTAGTATTTCATATTTAAGCATATGTGTTAACGAAGTTAAGAGGTCACGTAACACTTCAGTCTGGCTTATTCGTAAGTTAGATTTGAGGTGTTACAATAAGGATACTAGAGGTATGGGCTACAACATGGGTCAAACCTCTAGGAAAACCAAGTTTGTCTCTTCATCTCAATCTCCTCAAGTTGAGTCAATTAAGAAATGGACTAATGATTGTGTGCATACTTATGAAACTTCTATTCTTAAAAGGGATAAAGGGAAAGATCCAATGGTTGAACAATCAAAGGAGAAACATGTGCATCATATTTATGGGAATAAGCATGGTAAGGTTGGAGAAAGTTCCAAATCTTTTGTTCCCAATCTAAATTCCAAAAAATGAAACCTAATCATGCATCATTTAAAAGATTCAACAAATAATGCCATTATTGCATGAAATTTAGACATAGGAATACACATTATTTAATTAGAAAAGTGCATTTGAAATTGGTCCCCATGGACCAAATTGCTAACCTTTAAGGACCCAAATATGTTTAAGTATATAAAGCTAAGTGATATGTTTTATAGGTATGCCTAAAGAGCTTCATGAAGAACAATAAATGTGTAATGGATAGTGATTACCAAGTTAAACCCAATGGAGGGTGGACATATTATCTTCGTCAATAATGCCACCGATAAAGTTGTTGGCATTGGTGAGGTTGGTATTGATCATGTTCTTTTAGTAAATAGCCTTAAACATTACCTTTTGAGTGTTAGCCAAATTTGTGACATGAGTTGTAGAGTTACCTTTGACTCTACATAATACATTGTCACAAAAGGGGAAAACAACTCAATTATATTAGTTGGGCAAAGAGTAGAGAATATTTACATTATTAATTTAAACTCTACTACTTATGAGAGATGATCTTGTTTATCCTCTTTTGATGTAGATTCTTGGATATAACATTGAATATTAGAACATGTTAGCATGGACATCTTGGAGTATCTCAAGAAGAAGGAGTTGGTGGAAGGCTTGTCACAAATCAAATTTCAAAGAGACAAGGTGTGCAAAGCTTGTCAAATGGGGAAACAACATCAATCCTCCTTCAAGTACAAGAAGTAAGTAAGTACATCAAAGTCTCTTGAACTTATCCATATAGACTTAGTTGGACCTACTAGGGTTGCTAGGTTAGGAGGTAGACATTATGCATTTGTGCTTATAGATGATTACTCTAGGTTTATTTGGGTCTTTTCTGTAGCTCATAGAAATGGAGCTTTTGATGCTTTTAAAGCTTTTGCAAAACGTGTTTCAAATAAAAAAGGCTATTGTATTTTAACTATTAAGAGTGACTATAGAGAAGAATTTCAAAATAAACTTTTTAAAGTTTTTTGTGATGAGCATTACATCACGCACACTTTTTCCTTCCCTAGGACTGCCCAACAAAATGATGTTGTCAAAAGACGAAATAGAATCTTGTTGAAATGACAATGACCATGCTAAATGAATATGATTTACCTAAATATTTTTTGGTGGAGGCTTTTATCACCGTTTGCCATATTATAAATCGTGTCTACAAAAGAACGATTTTAAATAAAACTCCTTATAAGCTATGAAAAAATAGAAAACCCAATGTATCTCATCTTAGAGCATTCAGTTACAAATACTACATATTAAATACCAAGGACAATCTTAGAAAATTCTCATCCAAATCGGATGAAGGAATCTTTTAGATTATGCTTCCAATAGCAAGTCTTATAGAGTCTTTAACAAAAAATCCATGGCAGTTGAAGAGTCTATGTATGTAATTTTTTTTAAGACTAATCCCATTAATATAGAAAAATATGTCTCTTTTAATTTTATAGGTGAAATTGAGAAACTTTCCTTGGATGAAGTGCAACCTCAAACCTCACATCAACGATAAGATCTAAGTGAGGACAAAGGAAAACAAGTTGTTGATGTTGAGAAGGATCCAAACAATGTCGAGCAAGGAGCTAGCAATGAACCAAGCAACTAATTGCCTAAGGATTGGTGATTTAAGAAAGATGACCCTAAGGAGCAAATCATTGGTGATGTATCCAAGGTTGTAAGTACAAGATCTAAACTTATTTCTTTTAATCATTTAGCATTCATATCTCAAGTTGAACCTAAGAGCGTTGAAGAAGCCTTAGATGATAAAAATTGGACCTTTGCTATGCAAGAGGAACTTAATCAATTTGAGAGGAATAAAGTTTGAAAATTAGTTCAAAGATCTTCTAGCCATTTTATAATTGGTACCAATTGGGTGTTTAGAAATAAATTAGATAAGAAAGGTACCATTACTAGAAATAAGGCTAGGTTAGTTGCTAAGGGTTACAATCAAGAAGAGGGCATTGATTTTGATGAAATATTCACCCAAGTTGCTAGATTGGAAGTCATTAGGATTTTGTTTCCATTTACATGTCACATGAATTTTAAACTCCATCAAATGGATGTCAAAATTGCTTTTAAATGGTTTTATTGAGAAAGAGGTGTATATTGAACAACTTCCGGATTTTGAACATTACTAATTCCCAAATCATATTTTTAAATTAGACAAAACTCTTTATGGTCTTAAACAAGCTCCTAGAGCTTCTTGGTATGAAAGGCTTAGTTAATTTCTTCTCAAAAATGATTTTATAAAGGGCAAAGTTGACAACACACTTTTTGTTCATAAGCATAATAATGACTTGCTTATTGTGCAAATATATGTTAATGATATTATATTTGGTGCTACTAATCATTCCTTGTGTAAAGCTTTTAGTGCTCAAATGACTGAGTCTTATGGACGAACTCAAGTTATTTTTAGGACTTCAAATAAAGCAAACCAAGGATAGCATTTTCATCAACTAAGAAAAATACACTAAGGAACTCCTCAAGAAGTTTGGGATAGAAGATTCTAAGAGTAGCAAGACTACAATGAGTACAACCACCAAACTCAACATGGATGAGTTGGGTACGCCAATTAGTGAAAAACTATATAGAGATATGATTGGTTCACTACTTTATCTTATCGCCTCTAGACTTGATATTATGTGTAGCGTTTGCTTAGGTAGAGTCATTTGCATACGATCAAAATTTTTTTGAAATATTTGTATGGTACATTGCATTTAGGTTTATAGTATCGTAGAAAATCATGCATTGACCTAATTGGATATTCCAATGCGAATTATGCCCATAGTCATTAGATAGAAAAAGTACATCCAGAATATGCCATCTCTTAAGTGAATGCTTAGTCTCTTGGTTTAGTAAGAAACAAGTATCCGTGGTCCTTTCTACCACCGAAGCAGAGTATGTGACCGCCGATGCTTGATGTCCACAAATCTTATGGATTAAGCAATAATTGCATAATTTTGGTTTAGAGCAAAATCAAATCCCTATTAGGTGTAACAATACTAGTGCCATCAATATTTTTAGGAATCCCATAAATTATTTTAGAACTAAGCATATAGACATTGGACATCATTTTATTAGAAATCATGTACAAAATGGAGATGTTTGTTTGGAGTTAGTGGAGACAGATAATCAGTTAGTGGACATCTTCAGCAAACCGTTAAATGAAGAAAAATTAAATTCTGTCATTTTAAGACTTTAAATGATCTATAGTACGTCTCTCTAACTCTATCATTTAATTATACGTGCTTTAAAATATTCATTTATCAAACATCTTAATAATACAATATTGTTATACTCAAATTGTAACAGCCCGAAAATTATAATTCTTGAATAACATAAATAAGAAAAAGGCTCGAATTGTAATTTACTAAAAATATGAGACTAAGTGAAAATTAAATATATTAAATTTTAATAATGAATTATTTTAAGGAGGTTTATTAAATTAAATGTCTAAAAAAATAATTAGATCGAAGAAATGAGTATTTTAAGTAAAATATTATATTTTTCGACTCCGAAGGTATTTTAGTCATTTTGACCCTTGAAAAATTATAAGTTTGGAATTAAGTCTTACAATATTAAAATTTGCAATCTAGACTTCGCAACGATCATTTTGAATATAAATTTGTTAGGTTTTGGAAATCGGTCAATTTTTATCACACCAGGTAAAATACGGTAAAACTGTAAATTTAAATTTACCTTAGTTAAATAGTAAAATATTAAACCAAGTATAAATATAAATAAAAGGAAGTAAACACTTAGTAAATCCTTAAGCAATTATAAACCTTTATAAGCAAAGGTAAACTAACTTAAATGAAATTAAAATTAAGTGAAATTTAAGTAAATTCAAGTAAAATTAAGTGTCAAATTTACAATTAAATTACAGATTTCTCAAGAGACAAACTTGAATAAAAATTTGTGACATTTTTATCAAATAATAAAGACATAATGTGAATGATTTAAAAAGAAGTGGTAAATGGATAAAAATGAATTGGAATTAGTATGTAAATAAAATTTAAATGTAAATAAAATTTACATGTAAATAAAACCTGTCAAATAACATAATTGAAGCAGAATTATTGATGAAAACAATGGAAAACAAGTGGGAGACAAGAAAATGAAATTTATTTTAAAATTTAATGAATTTGTCAAAAAATAAATAGTAAAATAAAATAATTAGAAGCTAAAATACAAATTAAACAAAGTAAACTGGTCTATAAATTAACCCCAGATGTATGAGAAGTCATTAGGATAGGGGTGGGCAAAATGAACCGAAAACCGAACCGAGAATGAACTGAAAATTAGTTAACCGATTAGTTTGGTTCGGTCTTCGATTTTAAAAATATAAAAACCGATTAATTCGGTTCGGTGTTCGGTGTTCGGTTTTTATGGTCTGAAAACCAAACCGAACCGAAAATCGAACCACCTATTAAACTCACCGTTTTATGTTCCAAAATTTTGATGTATATAACCTAAGCCTTTAATCCTAACCCTACATATCACTTACTGCCGCCAGCCTCCACTTTCCTTTTCTCTCCTTTCTTCTTCTCTTCATTTTCTCTCTATCATCTCTCCTTTTATCTGTGTCTTCTCTCTTCCCTGTCCTTCTCATCGTCTTTTTCTCTTCATCCTCCATCTGCTCCATCATCAGCGTCTCAATCTTTTGAAGCTCATCTACGCCGACTGGAAGAAGAAGCGAACTGACGCTCAGATCTACAATTTAGAAGTCAAAAATCTATAATCAAGCACTAATTTCCCATCTCATACAATTTTCGATCGCCATCAAAGCCTAAGCATCGATCGAAAAGTAGCACCTAACAACCATCACCATCTTTACGATTTATGGTATTTGTATTATTTTGCATGACTTGAAAAGATTTACGGCCAAGTAGAGCTAGATCAGGTTAGAAAAATAGCTAACTTGACAATTTCCATATTTGCCTATTGGGCCCATGTTTGTTAGTATAGTCTGATAAGTAATTGTCCATTTTATGTAATAAATTTTCTGAATATTAATCAGCTTTGGATTAGTACCCCCTTTAATTGTTAAAAAAAAAAATCGTTGTATTCATTTTGCTTAATTGAGATTTTTTTATTTTTATTTTTTTTTTAACTATAGAGATTTTGCAAGATTTGAAATTTATGCTGGGTTTGCATTTGATGATATTCATCCTTTTTATTTTAAATTTCATTGGGGTTTGAAGGAATATTTGATTGTTTATAATAATAATAATACTAATAATAATTATATTAATAATTTGGGGCTTTTGAGAGAGTCATCATTTATAAAAAAATTGTTTCAATTTGTAATAATAATAGTGTTGGTGGTTCTGGATAGCTCTGTCAAAGTCTTTTTTTGTTCACTGTGATTTTGGTTGCTTTTGTTTATCTGCTGATTTTTCTGTTGTTTTTTAATTTTCGGTTTTTCACCGAAACCGAACCGAAATATTTGGTTCGGTTATTATTTGGTTTTCATGTTATCGGTTTGGTTTTTGGTTTTATAATCTGCAGTCTAGTTTTTCTGTCAATTTGTCCTTTTTAACCGAACCGAAAATGCCCACCCCTACATTAGGATGCCCAAAATTTAAGGTAGACATAAAAAATTGGGAGAAAACACAAAATATTAGAGGTCTGGCGTTTTGACAGTCTGCCGTCCCAGACGCCTATCGTACGGCTTGCGGAAGTTGGTCGTTCGGCGAGGCATTGCGAGCGGGAGTCCAGTCGTCTGGCGGGCGAAGCTGCGTCGTTTGGCGGGCTGCGGAGTGACACACCTGTGTCGTTTGGGCTCGCCTCTAAACCGAAAATTTCAGTCTGGTCCTCAAACTTTCTGTCCGTTTTCAATTTTGCCCGTCCGGCCGGATTTTTTTTAGGTATTGACCCTTAAATTTAATTTAGCTCTTCATTTTAGTCCAATCAATTTATTAAATAATAAATTAAATTTATTTTTGAAATTAAATAATTTTGGGGTATTAATAAATTAATTAAATGCTAAGATTAAATTAAATATGGTTAAAATAAATATTAGAAATTGAGTTTTGAAAAAATATTATAAAATAAATATTTTATGAATTAATTAGTGGAAAATCTTAATTGATATTAAGTTTAAAAATTATAATGACTAATTAAATTATATGGACAATAATATTAAGTCTAAAATACTTATAAAATGAGTTCAAATAAATTAGCTGACAATATTTATTAAACAATGTTTATTGGACACTTATTTGGACAATTTCTTAATGGATATTATTTTAAGGACAATTAACAAAGATTTAATTTAATAATTATCCAGCTTTAGACAATAAATAAACAAAAATGAAATTGAAAACCAATATATAGACAATACCTTATGACTTTGGATATGGACAATGATAGAACAAAATACAGTCCGAGAAATTAAGAGATAGGGACCGTAACGACGGAGACTAAGGTTTGATACTTTAATTTTGAGAAGCTAAATTTATTTTCCGCATGATTTTAATAATTTGCATTAATTGATTATATGGAGTTATTTTGATTAGATATTTAATTGTGAGTTGATTATGATTTGTTCAAATTATGATTTTTATTATTAAAATAAATAATTAAACTTTTATTAAACCGAATAATCCCTATGGTTCGAAAAAAGTAATAGTCTGATAAATTAATAATTTTTAGATATTTGCTACGTAAGAAAAATTTAATTACTATTATTAATAATAATATTATTATTATAAAAGATATATTCTATTTAGGAAAGATTTTTGAAAATATGTACAAGTAAATATATAAATTGAATTTTTAAGTAAGTATTTACAAACTTTCACTTAAATATTTTATAAATCAGATTACTTAGGAATTTTTTAATAAAGTAATATTTTTATTAAAATTGGTGATTTTTTTAAAGAAAAGTACATTAATTTATTTAAAATGATTTTTATACCGAAAATGAATATTTTTGAAAAATAATTATTTTTAAAAGAATTTAAGTTTATTTTTGGAGGAATTAAATACCTAAAAATAACTTTAAAATATTTTACGAAAAAGATTTATAAGTAAAGAGAATTTAAATATTTTGAAAAATTATTATTCATTAAATATTTGAGAAAATATTATTTAAAAACAAAGTATCTTTTGTTTAACTATTTTGAGAAAATACCATTTGTACAAACTTTGAGAAAATATAATTTTTAAATATTTAATTTTGAGAAATTACTATTAAGAAATAAAGTAAAGTTTTAAAATAATTTTGACAAAGAAATAAAAATAAATATGAAACAAGAATATTTATCATTTAAGAAAATCAAGTTTTAATAAAGATTTATATAAAAGAGTTTTAATAAATATTATGAAATTAATGTTGGTTTAAAATAATTCTATGAAAGGTATATGATTTAAGAAAAATAATATTTGATAATATTGTTGGAAAATATTTGATGAATAAGCTATGAATATTTATTATAAATATGTTGATAAAATACCGTAATTATCTAAGATAAATATATTTTTGGAGTAAATAAAAAAAACAGTATATTTGGAATAAGTATATTTTTAATAAAAAAAAAAGGTTAAAAATTTACTATGAATATATTTTTGAGAAAAAAAACAATGATTTATGATTAAGATATTTTGGTTAAATAAATGGTAATTTTTGAAAAGGATATTGTGATGGTATTTATTTCAGAAATTCGGTGAATGTGAGAATGATACAGTAAATTCAGTATTCAACAAATTTTATTAATTCCTCACATATCCAGTAAATATTTTATGCTCTACTTAGATTAAGTGGAACTAGTGTGATAAGAGAATGATGCATCATATACTTAGCAGTACTGCAAATTATTGAATAGATTGAGTAGTGATACAGACTGAGTTGTGTCACAGAACAGATTTTGATATTGATTAATGTGAATTTTGAATACGGCCGTTTGAATTGAAACATAGCATTCTGAATGTGCGTGGGAAAATACTATGCCATACAGAAATTCAGACAGTGACCTTATCTCTGTGTTCACCTAAATGCCTAGTAGAGCTAATCAAGCAAGATTTTAAATAAAACAATTTATTTTATTATGTGATTTACAATATTTTAATATTGTTTAAAACTATGCATGTGCATTTAAATTATTTATACTTTTCCATTAGTTAAAGTATTCACTGAGCATAATCGCTCAGCAAGTTTGGTTAATTCTGAACTTGTAGGTCTCCAAAAGATGTGAAAGAATCAGGAATTGTCAAATAGCATCAGGGCCCAAAGAACTTAGATTGGCATATACTGTGAAGATGAAATTAGCACGAGCAAAGCTAGAATAGAAGTAAAAAAAAATGTACCCTTATTTTGTAATTTAATTAGAATATGATTTGTATACCATGTAATATGTAATGTGGCACAACTTGGTTCGGATATAAATGGTCGGGTTAAGGGGTGTTACACAAAATGATATGAAATCCCCCTAAAAAGTTTTTAAATTTTTAAATAATAGTGTTTTCTTTGGAGTCTCACATGAGATTAACTGTCTCTAGCAAGATCTACTAAAATTTTTCTGGCTGCCTAAATTTCTAGTCTGTCTTGCATGAGACAAATGTGTCTCACCCCATATATGTGTTGAAATTTTTGACTCCTGAGTTTGGGTATTGTCTTGCCTGAGATCCAAGTATCTCGCGCGAGATTATGTTAAAAAATATAGCCGTTGCTAATGTGGCAACCATTCGTTGGTGCAGATTTTCAAACGGCATTTAATGTAACTAGCTATTGCAAACCTGTGAGGGGTCTCACACGAGAACCTTAATCTCGTGCGAGACGCCTGCTAAAATCCTGCAACAGTTAGATTTTCTGACTTAAATGCGGTTTTTACCCATATATATATGTATCCAACGGCTATTTTATCCATAGTTGCCTATATACTCAGCCTCTTTCCCTCTTTCACACTTTACTCTCCCCTTAAGAAAATTGCTTCCAAAGTTTCTAAGTTTTCAAGTAAATATCTCAAAACCTTCTTTTCTTCTCAATTTTTTGCACTAAATGGCCCCAAGAAGAAGAAATATTTCTCCTCTAAGAACTTTTCCTAACAAAGCTCAATTTTGTCTAACATTCAGACAAAACAAGTGCTTTAATATCTAAATGAAGAAAACCTTCATTCCAAATCAATGGATCAACAATGATGCTCTTATAACCCTTGGCATTTATAATGAGGTAAACAATCTATTAACACAATCATTTCTTTCTAACCTTTCTCAAATTGCTTGTGATGGCTATAAATGCCTCACATGTAACACCCCATCTAGACCTACGAATAAGTCTAGGCGAAGTGCTACGATCCGGGTTGAACATCGGTTAACCTATGCTTAAATGTATATGTTTTTTTAAAATTTTTTTCGAAACACACTATTCATATCAATAAATCATAATTGTATGTACATTCAACTCATAGCTACTTTAACATTATTATGTGAACACACATACCATATACACTTCTATAAATTTAAAACATAAACTTGCTAAGCAAATTTTGCCCAGTGGGTACTTTAACCATAAAGTAAAACCAAGTAAAGATACCTTGAAATAATTTTGAGATAAAACTTTAAAGAAAATCAAACAAGTATATGAATGAATAAATA
The DNA here is from genome assembly GCA_949640765.1 of Croton laevigatus. NCBI lineage: Eukaryota > Viridiplantae > Streptophyta > Magnoliopsida > Malpighiales > Euphorbiaceae > Croton > Croton laevigatus. The sequence continues at coordinate 29,292 of CATIWJ010438665.1, read as the reverse complement.
ATTAAATATATAGTCAAATAATTAATGAATAGATGAATAAACAAAATGTTTAATTATCATGAAAATCTCTTTATAGTTTCGTCGCGCTCAAGTGGGACTTGGCAAAAATATCGGATAAGGTTAAGGTCATTTATCATAGCCCCTTTGTAGACTACTTATGGTCATTTGCCGCTATTCGAGCCCCCTTATAGACTCGTGTGAAATTATCATAATGAGCCCTTTGATAGACTCATGCGAAATTATCATATCATTATCAATTCATTTGTCATCATTAGTAAGCAATGCTGCGAGATATACCATATTGCATCACAACTTTATCTCAAGGGTTCTATCCTAGCCATGTAGAGTATTAGCGTTTTCAGTCTTATTTTAATTCATTTCACATTCATACAAACTCATCACATATCCATTTATCACACCTCTTCATCTTTCATGTATTTCTAACATTATATAATGCCTTTCTTGTTGTTTCAAAACCATTAAATATTAAATAAAATCAAATGAGATGTATTCAGGTGAAAAACAACATGTTTGGGCCCCGTCGCACGTGAGACGCTATGAGTCGCGAGCGATATGGTCCCTAGTAGACCCGTTGCAACCAAGACAGTTAAGCCAAATGCTTCGAGACAATGTAGACTCAGCGTCGCATGCGCAACACTGTCATCGTGAGCAAAACAGGATGACTTCTAGACTGCGTGCCTCTCGCTATTTCGGTCATAACTTTCAAAATACATTTTCAAATGAAGTGATTCAAAATGCATTGTAAAACTAATATTCAAGGCTATAAAAAATGCCTTTTATGAATTTTCTTTAAAAAAAACTCATTTTCAATGAGAAAAATTGGGTTGAAGTTGGAAGACAGAACTTGACATAAGTAAAACTCATAGTTTTAGAAATAAACCTTTCACAATTTGAAAGTAGGTCATTTCCTTAACATGTAATATATAGAAATCCTTTCAATTAAAAATCAACTCATTCACAACATTCGAATTATGTAAAAACATTATTCAAATGCAAAAACAAAATTCAAGAAACTTAAAAATTTACGTAGAATTGGTAAAAGTACCAAACCTCGACTTTGAGATCCTTCTTTAACCTAGACAACTTCTTTGTCTTTATCTACTATCTTCTTTTCTTGAGCTCCTATAAAAACATAGATATTTAGTTTTTATTTAAGATTAGAGTAAGGCTACATCTCTCGCCTCTCGATTTCGAGATATACAGAAACACGTTAACGTGATTTAAAACACGTTAGCGTGTTTTAAATCACGTTAACGTGTTTCTGTATATTTCGAAATCGAGAGGCGAGAGGAAAATCATTATTCTTAAGATTAAACTGAAATCCTAACTTATTTCCCTTAGGGTTTCGATTCTACTCTAGACCATACCATTTTCTAACTTGATCTACTCATAACTATCAAGAAATCTACTTTATCTTCAATTGATCTATAACTTAACTATATTTTTAACATTTAACAACTAAGTAGAAGATTAAGAGCTAGGGTTTCTCTCTTATCTTAAGCTCTAGCCTTCCTTAAGTTTTCTTTAAAGCAAAAACTAGAGAAACTTTCCTTGGTTTGAGAATAGTGGCCGGCCAATGTGATAAGAGGAAGAAGAAGAAGAAGATGAAGATGAAGAAGAAGAAGAAGAAATGGTTAGGAGGGAATGAAGGGATGAAGTGGATGGTACGGAGTTTGAAAGAGTATAGAGAATTTTAAAAAATGTGGAGTAAGTGTATGAGTGAAGACATTTTAAAAGATTTATTATTTATTTATTCTATTAGCACATGCAAATTTTGAATGGGTGGGCCTTTGGCCCAACACACACACTTTCTATTTCTCACCTCCTCTGTATTCTTAAAGGGCCAACTCTATTTTATGGCTCAACACTAATATTCAACATTTAATTTATCTTAAGGCCCTTCCGACACCGACACAACTCCTGATACCGACTCCGACGCTTCTACTCATCGAGTCTTGGAAGTCCTATCAATATTTTATCACCCTATGGCAATTCATAAATTATTAAAATTATACGAGTTAGGACGTGACATCACAAGTGAATTTCTTGCAACCCTTCAACCCACTTATGTAAGAGATTCGGATGATGCACCCATCAAAAGAGTCATCTCCATTACCTTTAAACTTTTTAGAGAATCACATACTCTTACTTGCCAAGAATTAGCCGACATTTTTTGCCTTTCAACCGGAACCATCTACTGACTAAAAGATCTAACCTTTGACCAAATCAATACCACTTGGCAAAGAATTTCAGTTGATCCGGCCCAAAAATGCAAAAGCCATTTCACTTTAAACACTATATTTTTAGTTTTTGCATCAAGTGATACATAATGCAATCCTATCATAAAAAGGGCCAAATAAAATCTCTCAAAAATACATCCTCATCCTTCATTATACTATTACTAACACACCATACTGTAGTGTTAGTGTTCTTATTGAAAACCTCATTGAGTTTGCTAACTCCACCGCTAATGTACCCATAATCTCTTCACTGATCACTTTTTTTACCTAAAAAATCATTAGACTTAAAAAAAATGCCCATCAACCCTTTCTAAGGCATGATAAAAGAAATAAGCACAACTATCACTTTACACTCCACTATTTTATTCAGGATAGTAAAATTTTTTCTAGTGGAACCAATGCCTTTCGTGGGGGCAAAACTTCAACTCAACCAAAGGGTCCTCCCCCTCCTTCTTTATTAAGAGCTTCTAAGAGACCTAGAACTTCTTCTCCCTTTACCTTTTCTCCTAAAGCCAACTCTAAAACCCTAAAAGAATCATTAAATGGATCGAGAAGAAGATAGGAAATCATCTTGGGATTACTTGCTCTTCATCATTATCATAATCATCTTCAAATGGATATAGTTCCTCCTCTTTCGATGTTGATCATTTTAAGGTCTAAGCTCACGGAGGAGCCTCCTCAAGTCAAGCCCTTGTGCTTCATAAAGGCCAAGAAGATTAAATTCTGTTCTCTCTCCAATTTTTCAGTTTTCTATTTTTCATTTTATGTTTTCTATTTTCAGTTTTTGTTCTAGTTTTATGTTCAATGTCCTTTGTTTTATAGTGTATTTGGATTGTAATCTTTACTTTTCAAAGAATGAAATCCTTGCTTTTATTCAAATTATATCTTATTTTTGATATTTTTGTCAAAAGGGGGATGAGTTATGTTTTCATACTTTAATATTTCATCTTAAAACTCATTTTTTAGTCATCTTAAAACCTTAAGCATATATTGAGACGAAGTAATAAAAATTTGAGGTTTTGAACATAAATCTATCTAAGTTAAACTCAATCTTATACATATTTTTAATCACAACTCAAGTAGTTTGTCAAAAAATCAAAAAGGGGGAGATTGTTAGGCAAAGTGCCAAATTCTCTAAGTTTTGATTATTTGATAAATTCACTTATGATTATGAAGTTATAATGTTTCCTTTGAGTTTTTAAATATTGTCCTAGCAAGCATGAACCTAATCAAGTAAAGATGAATGCATAGTTTTGCAAAAAATTAAAGATTCTTAAAAAAATGATTACTGTCTTGCACGAGACAAGTAATCTCGTGTGCGAGACACATAGGCAATCAAGTTCTAGAAGCTTGATTCTCAAGTGAGACAAAGAATGATCACATCTCGCTTGAGACAATTCATCTCGCACGAGATTCAAAACCCATCAATTCCAGTAGATTGATTCTCACATGAGACACAAAGTCAAAGTTGGTCAAACTTAGAAGATGAATTTCATCTCGCACGAGATAGACCATCTCGCACGAGATACAAAGATCAACTGACTCTAGAAGCTTGATTCTCACTCGAGACAAACTTCTGACTTGATGGTTACATTTTATACCGGTTGTATTTTATACCGGTCACATATCGCATGAGACATGATAGTTATCAGGCGTAACGGCTAATGCATTTATGAAACGGTGACGTCAGAATATAGCTGTTATAAACCATTAAGGAAGTTCAGTGAGGAGTCTAGCACGAGACACTAAATCTCACGTGAGACACTAGCAAAATTTTTGAAGGTAATTCAATTCTTAAGAACGACTAGTTTATTTAATGTGGGTATAAATATACCCACCTACAGCCATTTAGAGGTTACATATTTACTGAGCAATTAATACTTCAATAACCTCTATTCTTTTCATCTTCAATTCATTCATTCGTTGTAATCAATTTAGTGAGAGTTGTTAGTTGGGTGAGGATTAAACTCAATATTTGTTAGTTATAAGTTCTTAGAGTGAGCTTTAAACTCTAAGTGAGTTATTGTAAAAGTTTGGAGTGAACTACAAACTCTAAGTTTGAGATGAACTTGTAAAATCTCTTGTAATCTTTTGAGATTAATAGAACCCGATTTTAGGGAGAATCGGAGAAGTGGTTGTAGGCTAGGTAGAGCCAAACCACTGTAAATCTTCTTTCTATCATCCTTTTAATTATCCACCAAACTTCTGCACTTAAAATTTTTATAATCTTACTAATTCATCCCCTCTTAGTTGCCATAGGACCAACATGCCATCTTGTCACAGTTTGGTCCTTCGGGCCATGTGAAGAATTAGTGCTTCTTAAATGAAAACTTTAGAACTTTAAGCGATTCGTACTTAAAAAGCTCTGTTGCATAAGCTTCTTAAATTATAGCTTTAAATGATTCTTACTTAGTCAATTTAGAATCATATTCTCAACTCGTCACACTTTAGAATTATGAATCACTTATTCTTTGAAGAGAATCACATTCTTCTGAGTTTCCATCTATTAGGAAGGACTTTTGTCATTAATCTCCCTTAACTCTTTCAATCATTCATGGGTTTTGCCAAGCTTCTATAAATTGAAGCCTTTCCTTTTAGACTTCTTCATCCTATAATGCATCACTTTATACAATCAATTTAAGAAAAAAGATTAGTTACGATATATTTTGAATTCAACTTACCAATTTCTTACTATCGAAAATCAACTGAGTGATCATAAATTTAGCAACATTATACTACTAAAAAAGGTCATTAAATCAAGACCGAGGTATCTGTAAGAAAAAAAAGGAACAAATTCAATAATAAAAATGGAAGTTAGTTAAAAAAATAAAGGTGAATTGGAAAGAACTTACATGAGTGGCATCAGCAGGAATAATCGGCACGGGATCCACACCACCTGCATCTAGAGGAGGGATTTGAGTAGTCCATGAAAAATCGCATGGAGGGAAGATATGGACAGTTGAGTTTAGAGGATTCTGAATAACCCACAATCTCACAGCGTACTTAGTTAGAGAAGTAGTAGTAGTCTTACAACACTTCTTAGGCCGGCCCTAAAAGATTAAAAAGAGTCAAAATCAATTACACAAGTTAATTAAAAAAACTCAAAAAAAATGTTGAACAGATTACCTCTCTAGTAGCAGCGTTTGGTGACTATAAACACCCCTTAGGATGACCAGGGGCATCTGAAGGATTAGTGAGCTCTCCATAAAATTAGGGTACTCGTCATTAGCAGGAAATGTGAGCACTTTAGCTATAATGCTAGCAATCTTCGCTCTCTTATGCTGCCTTAAACAAAGCCTAAGGCACCATCATGAACTCTAACCATCCAAAATGAATGTATCGTTGCTCTAGAGGCAAATATGTTATGTCCTTTCTCAAATTTATGTATAAATTGGGTAAAAAAACTACATTATTCTAACTAGACTAACTATTTATAGCAAACTTGTAAATAGGAATTTGTGTACAAATATTCCTTTCCCAGACTTTTTCCTTGTTACCTTCTCGAATGAGAAAGACAAAACAAAATGCTCTGGACAAATTTGAGCAATTTGGAATTACATCATGAGCATGACGTGCATTGTCACGTGTGTGATGCCAATGGTAGAGATGATTTTCTCGTCGTCGTGCGAGTGTTGCTCACACGAATTCAGTGCTATTTTTGAACTTTAATTCTTTTGCAAGTCTACGTGCTTATTTTGATTAGTTTGAGTTCGGACTTGGTAGAGCTGTATTTAAACACTTGAAATATCATTAGTAAATCACAAGTTCAAGTAAGTTTGTCAAATATTCAAAATCAAGGGATTTTGGCATTCGAAGCATAACACCATCCATTTTTCTTGGTCTTTCAAAATGGGCCAAACATGCTCAAATTGGAATCCAAATTTTTTTGTATTTTTTGTCTTCCATTAATAATGCTTTTGCATGATTCATTTACAAAAAAAATAATAACAAAATAAAAAAAAACACATTTGAGTAAGTATGATAGAAAAGTAATTTGATACTTACAATATCCATCTCTGAAGCTCCACTTGGATTGAAGTTTTCAATTTACCGATAGCATCCTCAGAATTTATTAATCACTTTTGTGATTGCAGAGAATCGATATGATAGAGATCTTGGTGTTCGATTTTCAATATAAAATAAAGGTCTATGACTATGAAAAAGTATAGTAATATGTTTCCATAGTCTATCTTTCTTTTGGTTAACACCTATAATGGGATCTTGAGTAACCTCAAGATATACCTCACACATAGTTTTGTCTTCATCAATCAAGAAACATTTCCCATGTTAAGATTTCGAAGTAGACATTTTGAAAGATATGAAAAATATTATGATGAGTGGTTAGTATGAAAAAGTTATGTGATTTATATAGAAGTTTTAAAATGAAAATTCAATAATGGTCAGTTCTTTATGATGAGTGGTTGAATAATGTAAATTTGAATATGACAACTGATACACATCCGAGCAACTACGCTATGGATTGTTAGGCAAGTGCACCTATCATTCCGTAGTATAGCTATCGAAGTACCGAGTGTCGTATCCCACAAAGACTATTAATTACTAGTAATAATCCTCTCTCTATTATCTAATTGGCAAAATTAATGCGTTTGAAATATTATCTAAAAGCAAATTAAATAAATGAAAGATGGCAAGCAATGAAATTAGCTTTTAAAAAACATGAGAAAACAACGATTAACAAGCACAATTAAAAATAGTGCTTGCACTTGAATCCCTCTAAGACATACCCTGAACTCGACTCATCTGATTAAATAATTGTTATCGTCGTTGGACCATATAAACTCCTAAAATTATATTAATCACTTTCTCGAGCTAATTAACGTTTAATCCTAGGTTGATTAATTGAAATCTATTTTTAATTAAAACTCTTAGTCTTGTATTAATTCATTTTATGAGTTTCCAGTATTAGATTTGACTCTAATCCAAAGGATTTATGTCGACCTATCTCTAGGTTTGTATGCAACTCATTTCAATTGCGGGTGATCAATTTATAACAGGATTTCTTAATCTCAAATTGCAAAAATAGGCTTGAATTAATGAGCTAGCAGAAATTAACTCAAGAACAATTTAAATCGCAATTGAATCTCAACGGCAATAACAAACAAATTAACTAAACAAATCAATTATCAAAATAAAATCCAAGGATCATCTTCAAATCCAAACACAAACATTAACTTAGTTCATCATTATCATCAACACAATTTTTATGCAATCAAACAAAGAGTAAAAGATATTCGAAATCATCGTAAGTTTAACAGAATTAAATAGGACAAAAGGAAGCAAAATAAATCAAGAATAATATTGGAGTCTGCTTTGTCTATTACCAAAACGACCGCGTAATACTTGCCTCTTATTCTGCTGTATTGTGCCCAAATCGCACCGTTTTAGTGTGCTCCTGGTTCTGCTCTGCTTCGTTTTTTAGTCCTCCAGTTACTATTCTTCTTCCTCGTCCTTCAAACTATTGTTTTTGTTCTTGATTTCATAAAGGAAAAGAAATATCCTACTTTGATCCTCACTCCTACCTCTGTTCTTCGATCTCTCTTTCTGCATTTTTCATTCCTCTCTGTTTCATTTTACTCCTCCTCTGGTCTTCATTTTCAAAGTGGAAATTGGTTTTGTTTTTGCCAGAACTGACAACTGGGACCCTCTCTTTCTTTGATTTCATCGTTCTCGAATGTGGGTTCCTCTGTTGTCAGCCCACTTCTGTCTCGTCAATTTCTCTTTGGTTCAGTGTCTCTCCCATTTAAAACTATTACCCTTTTTTTCTTCGTTATTGTTTCATTCAGTCCAAATCATCTCCTTTTGATTTTTCAATTTTAATTTTTGAAATCCCCTTTCAAATCCAAAAACTCAAAATCTCTATCTTCAAAACCTTCGAAATACACTGCTACTACCTGTTTCAAAATGCACAATCCAAAATGCATCGTGGCCTTTTCAATTTAAATCTTCAAAATGTACAAAGACTTACGTTTTGTTCAGCCTCTTTTAATGCCAAAATGAGGTGTTTTACAACTCAGCAATCACATCATTTTAGTCATCTAAAATGACGTGATGCACAACCAAAAATGCACAACAAGTTGTAAAATTTACTTTGAAGCCCAAAACTCTGCATATTACACCTAATAACCTTTGAACTTCTAATTTCTTCACATAATCTTCCTTTTTGCTCCATTTCTGTCCCAATTTCGTTCCTTTTTGTGATAAAGCTTGATTACGACCTAAAAATGAAATTCAACATGATAAGTGCTTAAAATATTAATTAATAACCAATTATAACCAAAATTTAAACAATATTTTCATGTAAAAATATGTATAATCTAGCACTTATCAATAATACAAAAAAAATAGATGCAGACATTGCAAGTGTTTGTAGAGATTAGCTAAGATTCGTTTTTGGATATGACTATACAATAAAGCAAAATTGGATAGTGAGCTTCTGACTTGTGCAAGATGTGATATGACAATGCAAAAATGAGAACTTGGATATGACAATATATATAAAAGCAGATGCTTGGATTGCAATTATTCAGAAATTGTTCAAAATTATGATAAGATTCAAAATTGAATATGACAATACAAAAAAGTGATAAGATTTTTATTTGGATAGTGCTTTTGACTTGTACAAAATATGACAATACAATCTGATATGATCAATATGACAATAATGTTAAATAGTTTTCAATCTTGGGTGAAGTGTTTGAAATTATTGTAGAGATCAATCAGATTATTAATAAGAAGAATATGAAAATACAACAACGAATTTTCATTAAAATAATAAAAATGGTACAACTAGAATAACTAATATAAACCAACTTAAACATAGAAATAAAGTAAATAGTACATACCGTAATAAAATAACTTAAACCTTAAAGCAGATTATATTATCAAGAAGAAAAGTTACTATATTGCTCCCATAAATGGTTAATCAATGCATTTCGAAGTGCATAATGAGCTTCTTTATTTTTGATTTATTTGTGATGTGCAAGAAATTGTTTAAATCGAGTTGTTTCATCAATAATGATCTCAACAGCTATTGTAGATGTTGAATTCAGAATTTCAACATTTACAACATTAACACATTCATCCTCAATGATTATGTTATGTATAATGATGCACACAAACATAATATCGTGAAAGACATGTTTTTCCCAAAAGCGACATGGAGCCTTAATTATTGCAAAACGTGATTACAAAACTCCAAAGGCACGCTCAACATATTTTCTACATGATTCCTACTTCATAGCAAAAATATCTTTTTTTAGGGCCTCGTGGATCAATAATAGATTGAACAAGTGTAGACCATTTAGGATAAATACCATTAGCTAAATAATAATCGATATTATATTCTTTTCATTGCATGATATAATGAGCAAGAGGGGCTATACCTTTAGTAAGATTTGCAAAATTGGATGCTTCAAGTACATTAATGTCATTGTTGAAACTGAACAAACCAAAATGGGTATGCTAAATCCATAGATCATAATTAGCCACTGCAATGAGAATAATGGTTGGGGTATTGCTACGCCTTCGATATTGTCCAGCCCAAGCAGCTGGACAAATTTTTGACACCCAATGCATACAATCTAAACTACCCAACATTCTAGGAAAAGCACGTTTCTCACCAATTTAAAGTAGAATTACAACATCATTAGTATTAGGTGATCTCAAGTATTCATTTTTTGAAGACCTCCACAACTGCTCAATAAAACGTCTTTATGCTTTCAATGGCATTAGATTCTCTTATTTTGACATATTCATCAGTTGAATATGCAGGTTGTCCATATGCTGACATTCGAATTAATAACAATAGTTTTTTTTTGCAACGTAGACAACCCTACTTTTCCAATGCCATCCCTTCGTTGAACAAAGTAGTTGTTATGACTTGCAATTGCATTAACAATTTGTAAAAACAAACTTCAACCCATTCGAAATCTTCTACGAAAGGTGGCCTCATTATATCGTGGATTTTCTAAAAAATAGTTAGCTCACAACCTTTGATTTGCTGCTTCCCTGTCACGATTGATTATAGCATGACCATAAACCGAGCCTCCACGAATTGGCTTATTGTCTTCCAAACTATTGAGATACTGACCAATAAGAAGATTGTTTATAGCAAGTAAATGAACTATCATATCTTCATCATCATCTGCGTTTGCAATTTCATTTGCCACTGCAGGCATAAAATCATCTGAACTCGAAGATGAAAATAAAGAAGCAGAAGATGGAATATGGGATGGCCTTACTCCAAAACTCATTTTGGTGGAAAAATATGGAAGTATACCAACGATTTTAGGTGAAAGGGATGATGCTGAAATGAATGATGATGTTGCCTTTTCAAAGAAAAAAGAAATTTGTGTGTAATAAATCGATGTAAAAAGAATTATTTTAATATAAATAAAAAATTAAAAAATTATATGTAAAAAAATTATTTTTATGTAAATAAAAAATTAAAAATTTATATGTAAAATAATTATTTTTATGTAAATAAAAAATATTATTAAAAAAATAAAATAAAATATTAATATGTGTATTATAATAAATTTATTTTTATTTGTAATAAAATAATAATTAAAATAATTTATAAGTAAACAAAATATTAATATTTTATTAATTAAAGATTGAAATTTAAAAAATAATTATAATTAAAATAAAATAGAGATGATATCTTTTAAAAAAAATTTTATTTTCAATTTATATTTTAAAATTTTTTTTTTATAAACGATTAAAGAATGTTCAGAGATGGCCTAATATAAACAATGTGTATTTGGCTCTTTTTTTTCCCCTGTAATGTGAACAGTAAAAAGAAAAAACCTTTCTAATTTCTACGGTCTAAACCGGGGACTTCCTCTATCCTTCGCGCCTCCTCACTTCCTCACTCCGTTTCCCTTTCTTTCTTTCTTTCAATTTTTTTTTTCCAAAACTCCATTTCCCTTTCTTTCAGACTTCAATCCTTTCTTGTTTATTTTTTTGAAAATCCCTTTCGATCTTCTCCATTCATTTCAGCCTTTTTGCTATCTTCTCCTCTTCGCCGTCACTCAGTCTCCGACGAAAGGCATCGAAATCGTGGGTATCTTCAATCTGCGACAACGAAAGTAACCTCTCTTGTCTGAGGTCTCCCTCAAGTCTCCCACGAAGGCAACATCTGTCTGCTGCATTGAAGGTATTTGATTTCCGTTATTCTATTTCTGGGAATGTGTTTTAGCTATTTTTGCGTGCAGGGTTCTATTAAGTAATTTTATTTATGTGATTATGAGATTTTGATTACCCAATTTTCACAATATTTACAGAAGTTTAACTCTTGTATTCCTCTTCCCATATGCCTTGCAAGTTTTGATCAGTGGGTGGGTTTGCTTATTATTACAGCTGAAATTGTTACATTTTTTTTTCTAATTTAAATAGAATGAAAGAGAAAGGAAGGAGGTGAGAAAAAAAAAAAAAAACCAAACCATGAAAACTCTCACATGGAAGATCATATCTCTAATACACGATTTTTATTGATTCAATAATCTTTTATTGCATTTTTTTGAGTTGGGTTTCTCCAAACAAAAATGCATAGAAGAAGTTGATTTAAGCCTTTTCTATTGATTATGCAGGAAGATGGTAGTAAAATTACCTGTCGATAAAGAAATTTCAACAATGTTTTGATGAGATTAAAATTTAAAAAAATTCAAATCAATGTCTGGTTATTTTAATTTTAACTCTTGGGAAAATTGAAGTTTTTTTATGCTGGTTTCTATTTGAAGGAAAGTCATATTGTTTTGAACATTTAAATGATTTAGTTTCTTAAATAAGCACATCTTATCTAATTGTTTTTTATTTTTGCTAGATACCCATTTAATTCTTCAAAGTTTCCGAATGACACATATTCATGCAGCTAGCCAAGATGCATGTAAAAGCACTGTAGATTTAAATAAGAGGTGAAATTGATTTGCAAGTGATTTCCATTTCTCTTTTAATGTATTTATATAGACTAGAAAAAGGAAGTGACGGCAATTAAAATGAGCAGAGCAGAAGAGGTTTAAGTGCGGAATTGTTGAGAGAAAAGTGATTATGAAGATATTAATATTTTCTCCATTTGTTGGGATATCAATTTTAGTCACTCTATTTGCTCTCTTCACTGCCCTGAGAAATCCCTTCCAAATCCAATCGTACCTTCCCTTTCGTCCACACCAGGTTCTTCATTCTTCTCTACTCTTTCCTTTCTTTTCTTCTTCTTCATATCAAAACTAACTATGATCGGCTTGCCAGAGATTGTTTACTGCTCAACAACTTGCTCTCTACAATGGCACTGATGATTCCTTGCCCATTCTCTTGGCAATTCTTGGGTATTTTCCTTCTCTTTCCATTTCTTTCTTCTTGCTTGAGATAGCTTTTTATTTATTCATTTTTCATTTTTGAGGCAGATCTGTGTTTGATGTAACTAAAGGAAAATCTCATTATGGTGTGGGAGGGGGTTACAATCATTTTGCCGGAAGGTTAGTTTTTTCTTTTGCTATTCCTTTTTTTTTTATTTATTATATTCTCAATCACTAACCTTAGTAGAATGCTAAACTATTCTTCAATACAAAATGAACTTCAAAATTAGCCTTCTCTTTTTGTGCATTTTACATTTGCAATTTTTTTGAGCACATTGTATGGTATTATAGAACTTTATCTTGCTTTGCACCAAGAATTGTTAGTAGTAACAATTTTGTGAATTACTGATTTCAACAATTTAGTGAATTCTAATAATTTAAAGATCGTTAGCTGTCTTGAGAAGTGATCAAGCATTTCTTCTAAGTATTTAGGGATTAAGAATTAATTATTGAGATTTATCCTTTTGAAAGCATGAGAAATTATGCCGCAATTGAAGTATTGATAAAGGGGAGAAAAAGCTGTTGAAAACATTGCCAAAGTTTTTGTAGATTATAGGACTTGCTAGCATGGGACCTAGGGCTGCAAATGAGCCGAGTTGCTCGCTCGTCAAAAGCTCGGCTCGAGCTCGGATCGATAATAAACGAGTCGAGTGCGAGCTGGAAATCCAGGCTCGTTTAATTAATGAGCCGAGTTTGAGCTCGCTTGTTTAATAAACGAGCCGAGCAAGAGCAAGTCAGTGCTCGGCTTGCTCGAAAAAATACATGTAAAAAGATGAGCTGCTCTTGAGCTGCTTAATAAAAGCTCGGCTCGAGCTCAGATCGATAATAAACGAACTGAGCGTGAGCTTGAGCTTGAGCTCTCTCGTTAATTAAATGAGCCGAGCACGAGCAAGCCAGTGCTGAGCTCTGCTCGGCTCGGCTCGTTTGCAGTCCCATTGGGACCTTCCGAAAAAGGAAAATTAGATTAGTAAGTTTCAGTTGTTAGGTTTTTTATATCGCAATATCTTCGTAACTTTTCTCTTTCTCATTTATCTATTTCTCATGCTCACATTTGGAAGGCTCAGAAATCCAAAAGTCCCTTTCTTTTTTCTTGAAAGAAAGCATCCTTCGGCCATTGATCTATGTGCTTTTTTAAATGTTTTATTTTGTAACATTTGAGCTCTTGAGCTATTATTTGCATCCACAAAGGGTTTGTTTTGCTATTGGTTCAAGAGAATGTGGGCCATGCAAGTTAAATAGTGGGACTGACTGCTTTAAATTTCTTTGAGTTGGGATACAAATAAAAAAGGCCAATACATTAATAGAAAAAGAAATGAATTTTACTTGAATTCGACTTTTTTAAAACTTATAACCAGTTTTCTTGCAGGCGCTTGAGGTGCTTGTGTAGGCTCCTAGGTAATGTGATGCAATGCCTAAGTGCTTATGAAACTCTAGCAAATGTGTCTTCAGTTAGGTGCTTCCCATGAGCCAAGGTGCAGCTAGACTTGGCTCTCAGCGCCATGCAATTGTTTTGTTCTTTCCTTGGAAAACTTCTAGCATATTATGCTAATGATTTATAAAGTTAATATTATTGGAAATTACGTAGTTGAACAACCATTAGATAGTTAGGCCAAAATCTAACCGTAAAAAAAGGCTAACATGGACCCAAAAAAATGCAAATTGGCTGGAAACTAGAAAGCCAATCACCCATTTGGTTAAAAACTAACAATTCAGACGAATGCGAAATTTTTGAAATAAAACAAATTGTTAAATTTTTGCCAATAAGGAGAAAGAAGGGTTGGTAACTAGAAACTTGTACAACAATCATCTAAAATTGTATCTAATGCTTTTTGGAACTAATCTAGAATCTTAAATTCTAAATTATCTAGAATTCTCCACTTCATGCGGAGAAGGGTGCCAAACTCTTTCTAACAGTGTTGCTACCTTCAATAGTTTAACAAACTAATATATTTTAAGACTCGTAGATGTTTAATTCGAAGTTCTTAAATTTTGAGAATCCAAGATGCTTAAAATCTACAAGGTTTTATTTTTTAAGAATTCTTGATGCTCAAAATCTTTGAAGTCTTTAAATTTTGAGAATCCTAGATGCTCATAATCTCTAAGTTACTATTTATTAAGAATCATGGATGCTAGAAATCTTTTCTATGAACATAAAAGTGTTGGTACATATCCTTTATTATCATGTGTCACCAAAAGCATCTCTATTATAGTGTATGTGTACCCATGATTGTTAATGATGCTTGCTCCTTGCTCAATGTTGGATGGTCCTTCTTCTATTGACTTTATCAAGGTTACAAGGTTATTGGAATTCTTTGCAATATATTTTGATAGAGGCATGAATCCTTGGTAGTGAGCCATGTGAATGCAAGGATGGTATGAATATAAAATGAAGTTGATGAGTATGAAGACTTTAATGATGGTTGTAAAAGGAGTGCTTGTATAATATGACAAGAACCTAGGATACATAATGTAAATGGGGTCATTGATGCTATTGAAGGGACAACTTAATTCCACTTAGAATGCATGCCAAAAAGCTTGGTTAATTTGTTAGTGACG
Source organism: Croton laevigatus (assembly GCA_949640765.1). Classification (NCBI taxonomy): domain Eukaryota; kingdom Viridiplantae; phylum Streptophyta; class Magnoliopsida; order Malpighiales; family Euphorbiaceae; genus Croton; species Croton laevigatus. Next base: position 14,102 of record CATIWJ010438665.1, on the reverse strand, counting down.
CTCTTTGCCCTTTCACCTTTTCTTGTAGTATGGCGTTGTAACCAAGAGAATCAACCTTATCAATTGATGTTTGATTACAGTAAACTAAAAAGAAACAAGCAAAGCAATACTAAGTTGCCTAATCCATGAAACATTCTTGACTTACAATTTAAGTTGTAGGCATCTATTTAGAAAGCTAATGCCTAAATCCACATTTTAACTAATTAATCTTTGAAATGCATTTAATGAAAAGATATTGAAGAAAATCAATAATGTGTTGTGAAGATACACACGTAAAGTCCATTAAACGAAGACAAGGAGTTAAAACAAAATATATTTATATGTTTGTTTCAGTTAACACAAAATATATTCATATGTTTGTTTCATTTGTAATTTCTCATGCATCATATCAGACTTGCATATCCAATTTCTCAAGGCAAGCTCTACAATTTGTTCAGCTTAGCAATTGAGGCTTTTGCTCCCAAACTTACCATTTTCAATTTGTAACAAGAATTGTTTCTCTTCAAACATTCAACAAAATATAGTTGTCAATTTCTTGTTCTTTTGTTTTTTCTCCCTTTTATGATATATAATTATATCTCCACATTTAAATTCTAACAATGATTTCCTTCTTATATGATGAACTTAGAGATGCATCTCGTGCATTTATTTCCGGAAACTTTACAGGTAAAGTTATTTTCACTGTTTTCTTCACTCACCATTTAACTAAGTCTAGTACGTAATGGTTATGTTTTTGTTTGAATTTGTTTAATGGATTCTAAGTTGTGAATTATTACTTGTCAAGATATAAAGTGACAATTTTATTCGCCTTGTTGAATACTCACCTTGCTAGACCATTATAGTTTTATTTCACCTTTATATTATTCTAATGTAGGATGAATTCTTAGGTAGATTGTGTATACCACATCATCCGTGGATTAATCCATTAGGATGATGTCACATCAACATGTGGGTTGATATTTTATCAACACATGATTAGGATAGGCACAATCAATTAAGAGATAGAAATTGGAGGGGGGGGGGGGAGAGAGAGAGAGAGAGAGAGAGAGAGAGAGAGAGTAAAATATAACAACACAGATGCCCATATGTCATCACCTTAGGGGATTAGTCCACGGTAACGTGATAGACACAGTCTACCTAAGAATTTCTCCTAATAGAGACTACCATCTTGAACTTGACTCATCTGTAAACAAGCCCGTCAAGGAGCTTACACTCTACTTGCCTCTCAACGTTTAATTTTCTACTTGCAACATGAATGATTCAACTCACTTGACAAACGTCTCAAAGCTCGACTTAAACATGCTACTTTTAGGTTTTGGAGAAATTTTATTCATGTCATATCCTTTTTGACATCCCTTAATCACACTAGGTGACTAGGCATGTATTCACTTACTCAAGTTAGTCACTGGCCAAGGAACAAGATCAATCATATTTTGTAGTTTATGGGCATATACAACTTCAAAATGGAGTTGTTTTAGAGGTGATTTGCTGAATAATTTTATGCAAATTTAGCGAGACAAAAAATCGGATTCCACATCCTTACACTATCTGCCACAATGCATCTCAACAAATTACCTAGCTCCGATTGTTAAACCAAAATTGGAAAGAAATTCTGTATATCTGTTATGTTACTTTACACTAATTTACATAATACTGATAAGGAAAAAAAAATCTATACTATATACTTCTATAATAAGGCTAATTCCTATTTAAATATTAACTTCCCATAACACTCTTTTTGGTTGGAATATAAATGTTAATCATGCCCAACTTGTTACAAAGATGGTCAACTTGTGGCCCATTTAGGGTTTTTGTAAAGATATCTCTGATCTGTTTGCTTCTCTTGATTTACTTATTGAGTGTGGTAGCTACTAACCGGCCAAACTGTTGTATGGAGCCACCGTCGATTATAGTTTAGCCGTTTGCAGAAATGAAGTTGATCTTAGTGGTATCTTGCTACCTACACTATTTACTTTATTCCCTAACATTATAGAGTTCCTGTTATGAGGAATAGCTAAACTATTAGCTTGCGTTCTTTGCTTTCTCGGTGTTTGGTTTGTTCATGAATTCACTGTATTTGATGCAATATGAATAATACGTTGATTGTATATTTATTCACTTGTATTGGCCCCAACCAGAGGATCAACTGGTTTACTTCCTAATGTACCAGTTTCTTTCAAGCGATCCAAGACATTTTCTTTAGGAGATAAAAATCCTTTTGTGAGATTTAGCTAACTCTATACCAAGAAAGTATCACAAACTTCGCAAAATATTTAATTCAAACTCCTTGGCTTGTAGGTTTTTCAAATAGCTTACTTCCTCACTATCATCTCCTGTCACAATCGTGTCAACCTAAACAGCTATTATTGGTATCTAAAGAACACCATATGATCAACCACCACTTTGATAGTAGTCAAATGAAACCATGACTTGCTGAGTTTATCAAACCATGCCCTTGGTGACCGTTTCAAACCATACAAGGCTTTATTCAAGTTGGACATCTTTCTTCTAGTTTCTTGACTATCAAACTAAGAGGTATGTTCATGTACACTTCCCCTAAATCTTCTTACAAAAATGCATTTTTTTTACAACAAATTGATTCATTTCCCATTTTAGATTAGCTACACAGGACAATAGAGTTCTTATGGTATTCATTTTTGCTATAGGAGCACGAGTTTCCAGGTGGTCTATTCCTTATGTCTAAATGTATCATTTTGCCACTAACCTTGCTTTAATTTATCTGTTTTTGATGCAAAAGAAGAGCCAAAGAGAAGATTTAATTCTACTATCTTTGTTATTTAAGAAATTGAATATTCATATTTTTTTTTAGTTTAGAATTATTAATTAAATTATACTGTATTTAGGATTAGGAATTTGTTTCCTTAATTTAAGATATTTATTTCCTTATTAGATTATGTTTCCTATTTAGTCTTTACATTGTAATCTATAAATACTCATCAAAAATCAACATTGCAAGTGGATTTGCTTTTCAATAATAATTTAGAGTTTCTTAAGTTTCTAGGTTGAATCTTGTTTTTCTAAGGTCTTGGATTAGATCTTGTTTATCTTTTAAGAGTTTGATTGTGTGTCGATCTTTTTCCGTGCTACTCATTGTGTGTCAATTGTGCCATTATTATTATTATTATTTATTTTTTTTGACTAATAGGTTTCTAATTCTTTGAGGAGGTAACAAGTTCACTTGTCCATTCTTGGTCAAAGCCCCATTTCCTCTACCATTGATTTCTTCAATTTGACGCCTTGTTATGCTTCTTGCCAATTTTGCAGAATAGAAACAAAAGAAATAGACAACGCAAAGGCTTTATAGGAGGTAGACAAGGAGTCAAATGAAACAAATTTAGAAATGGGATGTTTTATGCAGTATCTCACACGTTTCCTTAAAATAGGAATATGAGTCATCAACCATATGATTAATAATTGGTTTAGAATCGTATGTACTTACAACAAAGAGGTGTATTACCAGCTTCAAGGACTACTAGTTGTGGATCTGATGTCAGACGACGGGTGGTCATAAGAATCGTGCATTATGGGTGCATTGGTTTTCCCTTTACTAACCAGTATACATTTGTAAGCCTGGTTTATCCAACTTCTTCTTTCCTCAAGATCATCAAACTATTCTAAGTAGGCAGGCAATATAAGAGCATTACCTTGCTTTCATTAAAAAAAAAAAAAAGAGCATTAACTACTTGAAAAATAAGTTAGAACACGAGCATTTTTTAGAGAATTGATCTTAGTCGCAAAAAATTTGAGACATGAGTTGTGACCTCTTTCATTTCGTGGTGATCATGAATGAAGTCTTAAGATGAATCGAAGATGGAGTGTGATGCAAGGGCTTTTAGGCTGTTGAGTATGTTTTTTCTGTTTTCCTTATTTCTTTTCGTCAAGTGGTATAAGAGCTCAAAAAGATCTCTAAGGTTTCTCTTGTGTGTAAATAAACTATGATTATTAGAAACAAATGTCAAGGTAGAGGTAATTGATCCCAACAAAAAGAGTTGGTTGGATGTGGAGAATGATTAAGGAATTGGCTTGGTTGTGCAAGCCTTGTTGTTCCCTTTAGGAGCCCATGGGAGCGATTTGTGAAGATCTTGAGGTTAAAATGTAGTCATGGATTCAAATCTTTTTCATGAAACTAGAAGTGTGAAGTGACAAGAGGTGGATTGGAGGAGGGGTTGCTACATGATAAACCAGTAATTGTAAATCAAGCGGTGTAAGGTGGAGTGGAAGAGTTGTTCCATAATTTTTATGGTGAGATTGAGTGTGAAGTTCAAGCAGTTGTCTTCAAAGAACTGATATATATATATATATTTTGGCAAAGAGGGAAAAATGGGCTTGTTTTTTTTTCCATGGAGAAAATCTTTTGAATCAACATATTCTTAGTTCTACAAAAGAAAAAGAAGAATTTAGTCCAATTAGTTGTAATGTTATGGTTGATATTGGAGAATGTAGTGGGAAAAAAGTGATAAACGACTTGAACTTGACAACCCAAATCAACTTAACATGAAAGAGTATGGAATTGTTGTGAATCAGTATCAACTTTGATTCCTATAAAGAGGAGAATATTGGAAACTTAGCATTGCAACCTTGACAAGAGGACTTAACAAGTATTTCTAATAATGGTAGTAACCTTTGACAATTCAATCGGACAACTGGAAATCCAAAGATGTTGGAATCATGTGAGAGTCATATGTTGTGTTTGCTTTGCTAAATATTAAAAAGAAGGGAATTTGGATAGTGCAACAAGCTTTTATGCATGCAGTGAGGCATATGATGAGTTTACTTGTAGAGATAAGATTAAGCAACTTGGGCAAAGGTTTAAGGGGGATTATTGAAGGAAGTCTCCATGCGATGCATTTGTTGAGTTCTAAAGAAACACTGAACTTGTTGAAACCAAGTTCTTTTCAACCTAATGACACTGGAGCATCAAGGTTGTTTGGGAAGTTCTTCAGCTGTCTGTATTTCTTTAGAATTCCTTTATATTGCTTTTAATTATTTAAGGAGTGATCTTTAAGTTTTTGTTTTCTTCTTTAATGAGGATTCCTGTTTAGTAAAATATACTTATTAGGAGTACTTTTTACTATAGGATTAGGACTTAACTCCTATGCTTATTTGGACGTCAAGTAGTTTCAATATTGTTTTTTTTTCTATATGCTAAAATTTCTTCTGATGTTCAAACTATGATCACCCTATTCTTACCCTCATTGTTGAGATTTCCTTGTCTTAAACTTTTTTGCTGCATTAGTGGCATGTTGAAATGGTGCAAGTAATAACTCGGTATTTTGTGAATCTCCCTTACAAATTGACATACTTTGCATTGGTTCGCCCAGTCTCAATGTTTTGGTTAACCTTTTACTGTAATAGCATATACCCTAGAGTAATAAAACCATTTGGTGGATCATGTTCATGTCAGATTGACCGAACACAAATAAGTTCAACATGATATAACTTGTTCATTAATCATGTCCAATATTTCAAACTAACATAGAACTGATTTTTTGATACCTCTAGCACTCCACTAGCATAGCCAAAGTACCATCTCTTCTAAAGTTTCCTAAACCATTGATACGATTCTCCAATAATTTGCTCTTTGAAATGATAGGCCGTGTATAAAAAGCTTATTTATTTATTTATTTTTTTTGGGGACAAACTTAACAAATTATTTAGAGGATGAGAACCAACCATATGTTATCTACATTGAGAATTGAAGTGTTGTATATGTCATTAGTCCGATCTTTTGTAGGAGCTACTTGTAATTACGAATTTATAAAATGAATCTGTTTATCATAAAGAGATTTGTTGTTCCTGACCTTGCTTCGCCTTAATTCTTATTAGTGTCAGTAAAATTATGTCTTGGTCTTCTCTCAAATTGCCTGATTTAATGAATGAATTCAGACCCCTTCACTTGAATTAAACAATTTGTGGATAAGAAAAGTACTATAAAGTCTCAAAGATTTTACATAATTAACTAGTTAGTCCTTATGTGTTTAGAAATACACTAATTAGTCCCTCGGGTATTACTCTATACACAATTTAGTCTTTCTGTTAGAATTTTGTTTTTTCCCCGTTAGTCTACAGAGAAAATACGCATTTGTTCTAATATTATGTTATAAAAAAAATACAGTGAAGATTTGCATATTTAACTATTTAGCCCCTCCGATTTATTAAAATGAAATACTTAATCCCTGAACTTTTACATAATTAACTAATTAGTCCATGTAGTTTTACATAATTAACTACTTAGTCCATAGGTATTAATGTCTTTTTTATAGAGTTTGAACATCAATTCTAATGGAAGGACTAAATAGTGTAACAGAGTAATATCTAGAGACTAATCAACGTATTTCTAAAAATAAAAGGACTAAGTAGTTAATTAGATAAAACCTTGGGGACTTTATAGTACTTTTCCCTTTATTGAATAACAAAAAACATTTTTAAAAGCAAATCTGTTGGGGTTGAGATGCTGATGGGGCTGGTTATTTTTTACCTTAGCATATAGGTTTGTTAAATTTGTGAAATTCGTCCGAAATAAATCTATGCTTACCCCTAACCAAATGCATAATCCACCTTTGTTCCTTTTTCTTGATCTAACTTGCAAAGTGAGAAAATTTGTTATGGGAATTGGATGAACTTGGTAATTCATGGTCAGTTAGGCTTTAAACCAAGAGAAAAAACTTGATATCGCCGTGAGATTTTTATTCCCGGAAAGAAAAAGAAAAAACTTGAGAATTGTCTTGAGATTTATATTGATATTCTTTTTGTCTTGTATAATGCAGGAGACGGACTGACAGACTCTTTGCATGGATTGTCAAAGACTGAGGTAATATATATATATATATATGTATGTGTGTGTGTGTCAAAGACAGATAGCAGTTACATGTTATCTGTCAAAATTATATAATGATTCCATAATGCATACCAAATGCAAAATGTGGCTTAGTCAAACACATCCCTATTTTTACTAACATGACCATGACATGGAAACTATCTCCCTTCTCCACCTGTCTACATGACTTCTAGAAAACCATTAATTTATCTTGCTTGATAGGAACATAACTTGCAATGCAAAATACTATGTTTGATAGTTATCCTATTCCTATTACGATAGTTCTCAGACAGAAGTTGATGAGAAAAGAATTGACAACCTTGTGATGGACTAATGGCATTTGAGTTTTACTGTATATACATTTTGAATTTCAACATGATTTTAGTTTTCGCTTTTCTACTTTTTTCAGTTGAAGAGTCTTGTTGACTGGCGGGAATTCTACTTCAAAAGCTATGTGTAAGTTATATATTGTTCAGAATGCAAGTTTCTCTTTTTGAAAAAAGACACGTGAAATCCATGAAGAAGGTTAATAGGAGAACAAAACCTGAGTGTTTGGTCCAATGATTTTGTTGTTACTCAACTAATTTGCTAAATCCTTTCACTGATTCACCTGTTTTTTATTTATCAAGCTTGACTTTCAATCACCTGTAATGCACATTTCTAAATCATCTTAGTCACCCTTTTAACCTTTATTCAGTTAAGTTCAGTTATAAATTACCGGAAATCTTTGCATACTTCTTTCATTCCAATGACCTTTCATTCAACTAATGCCATTTCCACCTTCCTGCAAATAAATACCTTTTCTGTCTAATCTTTTTGTTCTGTATTTCTTTACCCATCCTAGTGTTTTCCTTTGTGTTATGCATATCTTTCTTTTGTTCCTTCATTACCCTATTCTTGTTATCATTACACTTTATGATAGGAAATTTAAGGGTCTATAGAAAGAGGAGGAAATGTATGAACTGCAAGCTTTGATGTGGCGGGGACTTTTGTTTACTTTAGGCAAGGAATTTCGGTAATTTTTGTCAAATATTGAGGTTGGCCTATTCTCTTAGATTTTTCTTGGTCTTAATGCTATGCTACTCATCATCTCTGAACTTCTCGTTATAGTTACTACTGGGAATACACCTCTTTCCATTCAGCAAACATGATGCTACTACATAAACATATTTGTGAATATTTTTCAAACTTGTTGAAAAAAGAGTATCAGTATGTGTTCTTAATAATCTATATGGGGGCGGGGTGGGGGGAGAGACACACATTATTTCCTGGCGACTTACAAAATTTACATTTAAATATGTCAAAGTGGTAAACAATTATCTTGCATCGGTGGGATTCCTCATCATGTAAACAACAGATGGTTTTTTACATGGCAAAGTTCTGAGAAAGAACTGTTAGCTGAGAAAAGCTTTGGTTTATTTATTCTGGTTTTCTTCTGCTTTGTTGAATAAGATCAGATATGGTTACTTGTGTACTTGTGCAAGTAAAAATGCATTTGTAATTCAATTCTTTAATCATTTAACGGTTAAAAATCAATCCTTAAATGACAGAATGCAACCAATGGTAAAATTGAGTTAATCAGAATTAATTTCTAGAGATTATGGAAATTATAAAATTTCAGCTGTTAATGTAAAATTTATATCACAATTCCTCAATAGTGTACAAAAATTATGGAACATATTGTGGTAAGATTGTTCTTAAGTTGGTGTTGGCAGTAAATGATAAATATACCATTATCAGGTTTGTTGGGAAATTAGTTGGTCGTTACTACGATAACAAAGGAAATCCAACAAAGACTTTGAAAGGAATTGAAGCAAAGGCCGCAAGAGGTGCACAACTGTTGGAGAAACAGAAAAATGAGGAAGCCAAACAACCCAGTTGCAATTCAAGGTGGAGTGAGGCAGAGGGTGGAGAGGTATGCCGAAATTTCAAGCATTCCTTTGCCTGTATTATTTTCTGCTGCAAAGTATTAACAGTAGAACTTGTCCTTGGCCAGGTTTGGTGTGACAGTGGGTTCCCAAGATTAGTTCAAAGGCCTGAAGAAATAGCGTTGACTGGGAAAATGAGCAAACGATGTGCTTGCTTTAATGAGGAACAACTCGAGCAGCCTGGGTTAGAAGTGTATGAAGGATGCGATTATCTTGCCAAGACTTGTCGTGTTTGACATAGACACAGCATTTGTCATACTGTCTGAAAAAGGTTATATTCTCTTTTCTTGGTTGATTAAATTATGGATCCTTTTGCTTATTTTCCTATTAGAGGAAACCTTCTTTGTTCTACTCATTTTCAGTTTAGTAAATTCTAACACTTATGGATTAAGCTTGAATGTGAAATCTTTGAGCCTGATTCTGAGGATGCCAAAGGACTGTAATTCTTTAAATGTCACAACATATGATTAAATACAATTAGGCAACCTTTGGTAGGTAAAAAGAATGCTATTTTCTGTTTGTTTTGTAAGTGTGGAATGAGATTGGAATGGGGGTGGAAAATTATAAAAACTATGCAATGTGTATAATGCAATTTTGATAATATTACATTAATTTAATTTTTTATTCAAAATAAATGAAAAAAATTCGCACACACACACATTGTAGAAACAGTAACAGTTTAAGCATATTGTATGTTGTTAGTTCAGTTAAGTGTCTTGATTCATTGCTATTAGGGTTGATTGTGAGTGATTTAAAAGCCTGTTGAATGAATTACAGCGTTTTGTTCGGAAATCAGGGATTTAAGTTGTCCAATTATCTAACACTAACAGCTCTATTTATGTCTTGTTCTGAAATCGGCGAATTAAGTTGTTCGGATTCGATGGTATGAGAGATTATCTCCCTATCTTTTATGAGAGATTATCTCCCCTATCTTTTATGAATGATTCATCAATGATGTAATGGCTCTTGATTATATTTAGTAAAGGGTCAATCTTATTATCATGAAAAATATATAATATGGTATAACAGAGGAATGTAATCCATGATCACATAATAAGGGGTGGTCCTTCCTTGTCAACACATACTCGGATGAACGAATTTATGACCAACAGATCATAGCATAGAATTCTAACCGCTAGGCTAGGCCCTTAATTTTAACAAATGTAGTAAATCTTCTGAATGTATAAATTATTGAAGAAAATGAAAAATATATTTTTTTGTTGATTCAAAATAAGTTTAATATAAAATATTAATTAATTATTATATATTAATTGATTTAAGAAATTTTTTATAAATTAAAAATAATTTATATAAAATTTAAAAATTGTAATGCGACAAACTATTTGTTTTAAGTGGTTGTCATCTCATCAAAATGTTAACTTTTATATGCTTTTATAGATACTAACATGCTCTTATATAATAGTTTACACAGTAGTAAAATTACTATTTTAAGAAAATTTACAGAAAAAAAAAAAAACTCTCTGTGTTTTAGCATATTCTACATTTTTCTCCCTATTTTTTCTAGTGGATAAAAATTGTCTCTGGATTTCAATTCCGTTGGACAAATATACTTTTTTTGTCTATTTTTCTGTTAAAATAATAGTAGAATGACCAAAATGTAATTTTATGAGCATTTTGAAAAAACTCAAAAATTACTGTTTTGATATTTTCCATTCTTTAACCTTAGTTCTTCCCATAGGAAACCCTAACCACCCGTGCTTCCTTGCACAGCTGCCAGACCAGACTGGAATCAGCTTCCCATTTCTTTGTGTGATGATTTACAAAGGATTATGAATTCTTTCTGGTGGGGGTAACCAGGGTAATGGTTCGAGGGGAATTCAGTGGATGTCCTAGGATAGGATGTGTTCTAGCAAGAAAGTTGGGGGATGGGGTTTACGGACCTAAGGTGTTTTAATTTGGCGATGTTAGCTAAACAGACGTGGAGACTCCTCTTTGCTCCTAATTCTTTTACCTTGTCTTTAAAGCTAAATATTTCCCAACTAGGTATATTTTAATGGCTATTTTGGGCCCAAATGTTAGTTTTAGGTGGAGATTGTGAAATAGGGTATGCGGGGGAAGGTTGGGGATGGGAAAAATATTAGAGTTTATGGTGATACTTGGCTTCCTCGAGAGGGCAATTTTTAAGTTGACAATGCTTATGTTTTGATTGATTCCTCTAGTTGCGTTTTCAATTTTTTTTGGATTGATTTTGCGTTTTCAATTTTTTTTTCTTCAATCACCTTTTAGGTGGGATATAATATAAAAAATTTCTTAAAGTGTTTTCGCATGGGGATATCTCCACTATCCTTTCTATTCCGTCAAGTTACAGTAACTCGGCTGATAGTATAGTTTGGGATTTCCATAAAAAGGGTATTTTTACGGTGAATATGTACTATTTCCTTTATCATCGTATTTTTAGGTAGGAATGATGAAACGGAGGTGGGGGTTGTTTGGAAGAAACTTTGGCAGCAAACACTGTATTTGGATGAGGTGAGGGAAAGGTAATTAATGAAACAATAAGAGGGTAAGGAGGGAGAATATTAGGAAGAAATATATTAGAAAATTGATGATGTTTGAAAAGAGGTTAATTAAAGAAAATTTAAAAAGAGGTAAGTTATATTATTTGTATTTGAAAAGAGGGATAAGTAGGGAGACATTAGTTATAAAACAAAGCTCTCTCTTTATTCTTGGCTACACCCCAAATCGGGGTATAAGAAATATGGACTTTAGAGGGTAAACCCTTACTCCTCCTTTCCATTATGTACCATTTTGTAACCCCATTCCAAACGGGGATACGGTAATTTACCCTTCTTTTTCTTTACTTACCTCTCCTTACACTTAAACCAAACATAGTGTAAGGATTCCGCCAAAAGCAAAGATTTTTATATGCCAAAGTTTGTAGAGATGTTCTCCCTACTAAGGGTAAATTGTTTATAAAACGTATTGATGTCGATGAGGTTTGTATGTCCTGCCCGGAGAAAGAGACTATTGATCATTTACTTTTGCATTATCATATGGCAGCGTTATCCGGGCTCATTTTGGTTTCATAATCCCTTGCCTTCTTTTACTTTTAGAAAAATACTTTGTTAGTCTTTTTAATAGTTGCAATATTTTTAAATTATCAGATTTTGCTTTTATAAACTCGAAATTATGGTATTTAAGGAATTGATTAGTTTGGCATAATGAAAGATTGACTATATTGGCAATGTGTAGTGCAATTTCTACTTTTTTGCAGGATTGGAAAATGGAGGAAGTACAAAGTTCAAAGGACAGTTCGGCTATCAGGCAGAGACAAATGGAAACAACAGTGGCTAACAGAAGTTTTGAGAGGGGAGAATCAATTCATGTACGAGATTTACAGCTAAGTTTGGGGTTCTCCAAAATCTTGAAATGTCAGGATTTGGAGCGGTTTGTGAATCATGGGAGGGAGAGTTCGTTCCACTATGGCACAGCGGTTTCAAGTGAGTGGAGATGCAACTTTAGTTGAGGCATTGGCACTTCGGGAAACATTGTTTAATTTTGCTTTTTGTGGTTGCATCTTTATGGATGTGAAGTGATTTATGAGTTGTATTCTGATGCCACTGAAAATTCTGAGTTTAGGGATGTTTTGCAAGATTGTAATTGTCCCAGTTTACCAACGTTTAGGTACGTTGAATATCCAGGCAAGCAAATGGAATGGCTAATGCTTTGGCTAAGCTTTCCCGTCTTCACGGTATAGCGCACTTTTCCTTTTAAAATTAGTACTTTTTATAATTAGTAATTTCCCTTCGTGGGTTTAATAAAAATGGGACTACTATTTTGAAATGCACAAAAAAGAAAGTAGAACTACAATATTAGGACGGAGGAATGACAGCAAGAATAATTCCTTAAATAAAAAAGGAAAATTTACAAAAAAACTCTCTAGCTTTTACATAAACTACATTTTCCTCCCTATATTTCTTTCTGTCTATTTTTTCTATTAAAATAACGGTTGAACGATCAAAATACAATTTTACGGGTCCTTTGAGCGGATACTGACACATCCTAAATTGAGTTTTGAGAATAGTAACTGTAATTTTAGTAGACATTTGTATTAAATAAATAAGTATTCGTAATAGACCGTAATATTTTTGTTGCGAATAATTAGCTTAGCATAGTAAATTCAAAAATAATTCAAATAGTTATTTTGGAATACTACAAATAAATAAATAGAAGTAAAATATATGTACATATGAATATATATATATATAAATATACATATACAAATAACAAATAATAATAATAATAACAATAATAATAATAATAATAATAAAGTTGGAGACATGATTTTGGTAGGGCAATACTTTGATTTGTAATTGTGGAAGCTGAGTCAATAGTATGTGGAAAGGTATGGGCACTCATGAGGGAAATGGGGTGCAAAGTTTGGTGGATAAAAAAAGTTGAGACAAGAAAGGGTGGATAATTATGAAAGGTGTTGTAAGGAGGGGTCTGTCTAAAGGAATGTCTACTGATTTATTAGGGTAAGAAGAGCTAAAAAACGAGCTTTGCAAAATCTGAAATCTTCCATTGGAGCAGAGGAAGAAATCTTAGAGTAACCTTACTATCCTTCAACAAAAATTGAAACGAAGACCACCAAATAACTTCTGAGAATTTGCTGATCAACTTAGACGTAAGAAACACCGGAAAACACCGCCGGAAGAGGGAGTTCAGATCGGGTCAGAAGAAAAATTCGAAAAGACGCCAACTTCTGTTTTTCTCGATTTTCTTCACCATTCAGTCATTTTCGGATAGATTTGAAGCCATAGATCGACCGGTCAGGAAAATACGAATCCAGAGGTGTCTTATTTGATCGATTTCGTCACCGGAATCACGAGAAATCGTCGAAGACCCGAATGAGCTCGTGACCCGTTGCAGACGATTTCGGGCGAGGGAGAAGAGTCTAAACGCAGCGTTTAGGGCGAAACGGCAGCGTTTTTGGTGCTGTTAGGGCGCGCTTCAGAAGGCTTCAAAACGACGCCGTCCCCTTGGTGTCTTCCAAAATAGCGCCTCAGCTTTCCAGAAATCACGCCGCGAACCCAGAACTTTACGCCCGTCTTCAAGTAGGTCCCTCCGACCTTTTATATTTATATTTTGGCCCCAGATAGTTTATTTAGCTATTCAATTTAGTCCAGAAGCCTATTAAATTAATTAATTCGTGATTAATTTGTGATTTAATGTAATTAGGGACCCAAATAAATTATTTAGACCCTAAAATTCATTCTGGAACTATCATAAATTAATTAAATTGAGTTAGTTTTGATATAAAAATATTTAGGACTTAATTAAATAATATTTAGACATTTTCACATAGAAAATAA
>CATIWJ010438631.1:0-14002 GCA_949640765.1 Croton laevigatus | reverse complement strand
AACCCATTTAAACATTTGTCTCAAGCTAACTTCGAGCTTCAATTTCTCATTCACCTTAAATCCGTTTTGAGCATATAATATACCGTTGGAACGCTCTCATTGCGTAGAATACATTGACACATTTCAAGTTATTCAAAACGCTATTTTATCCATAAATTATTATGCTCAAAGTTAACAAATTATCACTTAAACACCCCAAATTTCCAACAAAAATGAATATCAAATTAGTTCAATCTACCTCCAATCAGATGCAGAGAGAAGGAAAAGAATCACTGCTCCTAGTTTGCAAGATCGATTGAAATAAGTTTGAAATCGCCAGATCATCTTCTTCTCGATTATTATTTGATGTGATTTGCTTTAGATGAAATACCGAGAATGAGGTCGCCAAGTCGTAAAAACATAATGAAAATTGAAAATGCATGGGATTTAAGAGGAGAGAAACAGAGAATGAGAGGAGGAAAGAAGCTTGGTCGGCGGCGCTGATTTGAGAAGGCATAAAGAACTTCACCGAAAACAGAGAAAGAGAGGAAGAGAGGAGAAGGCAAGGGCGGCATTTAGAATTTAGGGTTTGTGAAGAGGAAAGATACCTATTTATATAATGGGTTCGGTTTTCGGTTCGGTTCAATTTTTATAACCCCAAAACTGAACACCGAACCGAAATGTTCGGTTTTTATATTTTAAGAACCGAACCGAAGACTTTGGTTAACCGATTTTTGGTTCAATTTTGGTTCGATCTCGGTTCGATTTTCGGTTCATGGTTTTTTTTCCCACCCCTAATGGAATATGTTATAAATAAATGGATGTCTTTGGATCCCTCTACCTATTATTATTTTTCTCTCATTGGATCTCTCATTGGATCCCTCCTCATTATTTTCTTGTATTATTATTTTCTCGCATTGGATTCCTTCTCATTATTTTCTTGTCTTCCCCCATTGGATCCCTCCTTATTTTCTTGTCTATAAATAGAAGAGCCCTCATTAGTTAATATGATACAACAATAAAATTTTTGTTAGTCTCTATTATTTTCTACTCTTTGCTCTCTTTCATTTGTTTTATAACACGTTATCAGCACAATTTCTGCAATTTAAGGTAAACTCATGATTGTGCATATATATATATATATATATATATATATATATATTGTAATCATAATATTTATACGTTTTTTTTAATTTCATTTTATGCTTTTCTATATATTATGTTTTAAGTTATATAATCAACTAATTTGAGAATATTATATTTATTTTTAGCATGTCAAATATTGCGAAACTCGAATTTGCAGCCCTTGATATTTCGGGCAAGAATTATTTATCATGGATTTTGGATGCTGAAATCCATCTTGATGCTAAGGGTCTTGGTGACACTATTAAGGAAGAAAATCAAGCATCTAATCAAGATCGCACTAAAGCGATGATTTTCCTTCGCCATCATATCCATAAGGGATTGAAAACTGAATATTTGACTGTCAAAGATCCTTTTATTCTTTGGAACAACTTAAAAGAAAGGTATGATTGTTAGAAACGCGTTAGTTTCTGAAATAAAATAAACAAACGGATCTATTGATATGATTAGAAATTACAGCAGTAATATAAATAATAATAATACAATATTATAAATAAAGATTAGTGAACGATAAACCTTAACACCAATGAAGGAGATGGAGATAACAGAAAAGCTGAGGCCTGTATGAACAGTCTCCTTAAGACGAGATTTGTCCGTACTAGACAACTGTCTCCCAGGATACAATAGCAGAGCTTATCACCGGACCCTATATCTAGAGACTGCCCAAATGAAAAATAAGAAGGAAATTCGGATTTTTTTAATGATAAAATTCGAAATTTTATGGAAGGAAATTTGGAACTGTCTTCTATCGTGCACGAAATAGCTGACAGCACCTCTTTATATAGGCAGTCTGTGGAGGGATAAGATAGAGGTCTGGCAGTGTTTAATTCGGATTCAGATTCAGTCTTTGAATCAGATTACAACAACTGAACGGATAAGAGATAAGGTGATAAAGTTTTAATTCGTATTGAATTAAAACACTGCAAAACGTGTGGACAGTGAAAATGGGTTGGGCCCGTAGTAAGCCCATTCGATTCGGCATTCGCGACGCGCACGACGTGCGGGCACGCCATGGAACTTGCTGGACCGAACCGGGATTTGCACCCCCCCACGTGCCTCCGTGCGCGAGAGTGTATAACTTATATTTATAATGTTACACTTTACAAAATGATCATCCATTATAAACCACACCAACATCCCCATTCCTAAGCAATGTGGGATTTGGACATTTCAACCCATTTAAACATTTATCCCAAGCTCACTTCAAGCTTCAATTTCTCATTCACCTTAAATCTATTTTGAGCATATAATATACCGTTGGAACGCTATCATTGCGTAGAATATATTGACACATTTTCCCATAAATTATTATGCTCAAAAATTGACTAAACACACCAAAATTTCCAACAATGATCACCAAAAAAATTGTTATTCTCCCAAAAGCTCATTATGAGTGAATGCATCTGCGATTGCAAGATTTTAAATCTATAAGCGAATTTAATTCTGCTCTTTTTAGAATTAGCTCTCAGCTAAGATTATGTGGAGAAAATATTAATGATCATGACTTATTAGAGAAAACATTCTCTACTTTCCGAGTGAGATTAGGTTAGGGTTAGGCAGAAAATGTGTGTATATATAGGTTCGGGTAATTTAAATTGGTCGGTTTGGGGCCCGAATTTTGCGAATTGTTCGGGTAGGGACCCAAATTATATATAAGGTCTGTTCGGTTTGCAGATTTGGAAAAAAATTGGGTTCGGGTTGGTTGGGTTCGGGTTTTTCGGGTCTGGCCTCGATTGATACACACCCTTAAAATCAAGGGTTTTACATGTCGGACTGCATGCAATAAGTTTTGAATTGTGCAAAAATATCAAAAATCTACCCTATTGTTCTTATAAACCAAATCAATTGATCTCCTTGCAATAAATTTTAAAATGAAAAAAAATCATATTCTTTGAAAAATTAGATTAAAAAGCATAACTAACTTCCCTTCTAGGATTGATAATTATTAAATAATAAAGTTTTTATCTGCAAGTTATATGTATAGTTATTGTTAAGGAAAAATTTACTAAATAGCTTTTTTTTTTAGGAATTTGGATACGTATAGTTATTTTAAGTTTTTTGATCCAAAAATAGTCCCTTTTATATTGTTAGGCTCAGAAATAGTCCCTTTGTTTGGGACAATTTTATAAATAAAATATGAATATGTTATGAACAATTTTGTGAAAATTTTATGAACAAAATATAAACATGCTATGAACATTTTTTGTTTTCTTATGATTGCTAGACTTGTTTTTTGATTTAAATTAACTTATTGGGAATTCAGTATATATTTAAATAGGTGATGAACAATTTTCTAACAGTTTTCAAACAGTTTGTAAAAAATTTATAAATAGAATATGAACATGTTATAAATAGTTAGTAAGCTGTTGTTAGATTTTTTTTGGAGGTGCTATTTTTGTCCTTATTTGTTACAAACAGTCTATTTTCAACCCTTAAAATTTGAAGGAGCTATTTGTAAATTCTAAAATCTTGAAAAAAAACTATTTATATCTTTTTTTTTTTTTTTTGCCTTACGTATTTGGGAGAGGGAGACACAAGGTGATGCGTGTTGAAAAACCATTCATATCCTTTGCCTCACTGTTACACCCTTTATTGACAATGGGCTTTATAGCTCAAATATGGGCTTTTACTTAGTGAAACGGAATATGTCTGTGATTAGGTGTCAAAGACTTAGTATGGAAGTTGAGTACTCTTAGAGAATGTTGGCTTGACCCCTTAAGGTAACCTATCCTGTAATTAATTTTACTGACAAAAAAAAAAACTAATATATGCGATGTAATTATACTTATATTGCATAATTTTCTTTCTAAAATTATAAAAGAAATCCGTATCATAAAATAGCAATTAACATTATTTTAAATTTTGCCCTTGTTTGTTTGAGACAATTTATCTCATCTCATAATAAATTTAAAAGAAAACAAAAATCATATATTTAAAAAGTACAAAAATATTACACGTAAAGGCATAACTTAGTGGCAAGTGTATTTATGATCCAGGCAATAAACCGGATTCAAATATATATATATATATATATTCTTTTAAAAAAAAACCTACAAAAATATTACCCAATGGTTAGTTTTCAACAAAAATCTACGGATCTCATGGCGGTTAAAAAAGGAAAAACAACATATTCTATGAAAATTAAAGCAATAAATATAAGCTTAAATAACAATATCACCCCAGGCTTTTTATCCTATCACAAAATCACCCTAGGCTTAACTTATTATTCTACTGACCTCTCTATCTCTTGACAAGTTGCTACCCACCCAGTCCTGTCCTTCTCCGGCGAGAAAATCGGCGAAACCTTCTTAGACCTCAAGTCTGCCCCTCCAGAAACCGCGCTATCATCACTGACCAGCAGAACGCAGTGGCACTGCTTCAACCCTCACTTGTGCAGAAGTCAGAGGTGATGATTAAAAACCTTACCAACAAAAGAAAACTGGCCTTGCTCGCCGTGGTTCGTCCAGAATCCCTCTCCGGCCTGGCGGAGGAGTAATTTTTGGGCCGAAGCCTAGAGATTGGTCTATAAAAATTAACAGAAAGGAAAAAAGATTGGCCATGTCTACCGCATTGTCGAGCGGCACGGAGAGTATGATATGTGTTGAGGAATTTGGGGAAAAGTTTGAGAAATAAGAAGAAAGAGTTTATTGAAGCGATGAAACGGTGGGGATTGGACCGAAAAGAGAAAGTAATGTTCTTGATGATGGATGTTAGTGATAACGTTGGGTTGTCAAGTAGGAATATTGGGACATTGAGAATGTTGACTCCAAGGACTTTGGATTTGTTTGATATTTTGAATTCTGATAAGTTGGTTTTAACACCAGATGCTGTTGATTTCTTAAATGGAAGGTATGGTGTGGATGTGGAGATTGATGGTGAAGATGATGATGAAGAAGAAGAAGAAGAGGGAGAATTAGAACAAGCAGAAGGGGAAGGAGAAAATGAAGGTTAGTTCTTTATTTGTATTTCTTGTTTGTTTAGTTTGAAATTGAATGTTTTTCATTGCTCTTTAGAATGTAGTATATATTATATAAGAAGATATGTGTAGTTATTCTGAGCTATGAATGATTGGAGTATCCAAGTAAATGGTTTCTGATTCTTGGTGTAATTAGGATTGAATTGTGTAATTTGATTCCAAAGATCATTGTCTAATTTTAGTTTTTGGACTTGAAATCTCTTTATTTTTGGGTCTATGGTAATGTTTTTGAACATAACTTAGATAGGGAGAATGTTATGTTAAGTTAGCTGCGGACTAATCCACCATCTCAGTAGTATCTTTTGAGGCACGAAAGCCCAGAATTTTCAAGTTGATGATAATTTTTGTTGGATTAGTATATAAATGACAAACTTGACTATCTGCTTCAGAATTTATTTTTCAACCGATGCAAAAACTTAAAAGGGAATGTCCATATGGATTGGCAATATTATACAACTTAATTGTTGGAGATCATGCTTAATTGAATGTTATTGCGATTGTTTGTTAAGTCCCTGTGTTTTCTTTTGTCATTCTATTGGCACGCTAGTACTATTTGTTAAATCTCCCTGTTTTGTGGCTTTCATCTGAATCGATGCAAATGATCATGGAAGTTTCTCTCTGTTTATCCAATATAATTCTCTGATGTATGAGGGAATTTTTACCCCTTCAAGACTGACTTTGTAGCGGAATAGCTCTCCTTATGATATGCAGCCTTAAAATCCTATCTAAGAGCATTGATGAAGGTAACTCATAATTGGGTCCTCTCCCTTAAGTTGAGGTCGAGCTAACTCTGCCAAGAACCTTTCTTTCTTAGTTCTGGCAAGTTCTCTTTCGAAAGTAATTCCCTCCCCAATTTCGATTCAAAGCAACTGTAACTCTAGATGTTAATTCGGTTCACTAGTAAATGCTTGTAATTGGTATTTACGTTACATAGTTAATTCACTGTCTATCTTTCATTATCACCGGCACTTACAGTCGAAAACCCATAAACCATAGCTCATATTAGGTTGTATTATACGTTCTTCATTTGTTTTTTATACTGGTTTCCTTCATTGATTTTGTTCGTCGGAGCATGTTGCTGGTAATGATGCTTTAGCAAGTTGCTGATTTTCTTATTTCTCTCCATTTTCTTCTTGGGCTTTGTTTTCTAGCACTAAAGCTGATACTTTTCCTCAAAAATCTGATTTGTAACACAGGAATTGTAGCTGGCGAGGATTCTACTGTAACAGGGTGATCATATAGAGTTTTGTAGCTAAGATCCCTGCCAATATGAACCACATATCAAAATTTGGTGAGGAACTCGCCCTTACCTGAACAAGCACAGTTGATTTGTATTTGTTTCCTGCAACTGAATCTTATCGTATCGGAAGTTTTTTCTTGGTATATTTTCGATGTATTATATTTTTGTATCAATTTTCAGATTCTGCTTATTAAGAAATGTATCTAGTTAGATGATTTACCTTATTCCAGATTACTTCTGAGTTCTATAATAATTTAAGGTTGCTCTTAGAGGGAACTTCAAAGTTACTTTTAGTATTACTACAGATGCTAATGCTAAGCTTATGGCAAAATGGCCACCAAGCTAATTAACTAATGAATAACAATAATCGGATGTTTAATCTCTAAGTTTTCTCTTGCATTTGATTAGGACATCTTTAGAAGATAACAGCGATTCTGAACAGTTCTTAGCGGTTTTTCATCTGACTGGCTCTATATTCAATAGTACCCTGTATCTTGGTATCCTCTTGATGCAGTTAATATGAGGTAAAGCTTGGAGCCGGTTCCCCAGGCAGTTTTTATACGGTTCTTTTTATTTTTGGTGAAAAGTTATAAATTTGTAGACAATCTAAAAGCTATTGGAACGTCCGTTCCGAGTAGCTGCGGTTCCAAAACGGTTACTGTTCTGAATTTAGTGGAACAGGAATTGATATTTTTTTTCAATGATTAAAGTTACGCTTCTAGTTCTCGATGGCTCGGAACCAACAGGCTGCGGTTTTAAAACGGTTACTGTTCTGAATTTAATGGAACCGGAATTGATAATTTCTTCCATGCAGTTACGCTTCTAGTTCTTGAGGGTTCAGATCCGACATTTCGAACGGTTGGAACCTTATTCTGGCTTCTACAAAACTTGTGCTACCTTTTCAACTGTAAACTTTGCCTGAATGTCCGAACCAAATACTCGCATGCTTTTTAAATTAAAGGCAGAATCAGACGGAAAAAGGACACATCGAAATTAGAATAGCGATGGAATTTGAAGCTTCAACTTCATTACCATATTAGTAATGTAATGGGTTGCATTTTAAGGCTATCATTATCTACTTTTACGATGGTAACACTTTCAAACTTTAATTTTTTGACTTGTTTATCAAATAATCCTAAAACTACCAAATAGAAGATCTGAATTTTTTTACAGTTTTTGTGCTCATTTTAACAGAAGTAGGTTTTTATTATTATTATTATTTTTTTAACAGAAGTAGTTGTTTGTTTTATCAATAATTGTTGTTGTATCTTCTTTCATGAAATTTGCTTCTTTCCTGACGTAGAAGATAACAAAGATCAGTTTGTCTCAATACAAAGTTTTAAAAAAATAGCATGTAGTTGATCTTTCTGTCATGATCACTAATATAATTGGCATGACAATATTTAAATACTTTACAATTTTCATAAAGTATATTTTCTTGATTCGTAGTGTTAGAGTTTGAACCCTAAATTTTATTTAAAAAGTTTAGCAAGTTATAGCATTTGACATTTATATTTATCTTTCCCATGTAAATAAGTCTTTATATTTGTTCTTTATTTTTTTATTAGGGTAATGATATTTTCAACATAAATATTATTAATGACAACGCACATATTTAATTTCAGACAAAATTGTTTTCATTGTAAGTTGTGTACCTAACTAATAAAGAGAAAATAATTTTTTTTTAACAATTATTTACTCCACCTATCGTATTTTAATTGATTGATATAATTATAAAAAATATAGTATCTTTTTATTTTGATATGTGTAAAAATTAGTCTGTAAATTTAAAGCAAATAGTTTTAGGTGGTTATGTAATTAATTAATTAGTTTTAGACAAAATAGTTAGGCGGGTTTGTAATAATTAAGTAGATTTATTTTTCTGCAATTTATTTTGCACAAAGATCTATGGGTGAATGTCTTAAATTACTTTCTTTGTTTAGTTTGATTTATTATGCTCATAATCATTATAAAATAGCCTTTCAAAAAAAAAGTGTCCTTATAAACTAAAAACTATATTTCTTAAATCAAATTAGGTTTTTTTTTTATTCGGGTTATTTTCTTGGAATTTTTTTTTTCAGCATATTACTTTTCTATTCTAATTTTTTAATTAATTAAATCAAGTTAAGTGTGCTTCATTAAAAAAAAAAATTAATATAGAACTGAATAACCTGAATGAACTAATAGTAAAGGGCCCAATTTCTGAAAACAAACTATCTTTCCACAAAGTGGGAATTATCCTTTCCGAACATTGAAGAGTCCATAAATTTTTCGGAAAAAAAAGCTCAGCCCAATCGCCTTCCAAACCCAATTCCTCAAATTCAGACCAAACATACAGTTATAGTTCATAGGTGACAGCCCTTCTCTTCAATTGTGGACAAATGACCTCTCAGATATTGACAATTGTAGTGTGAGCTAGCATCAGTCAATTCACAAACTAATGTCATCATCTATTTTTTTAAACTTAAAACAATTAGGGAAAACCTACCTTAAATTTTTTTAATTATGTGTTAAGTTTAATATAGTTGTACCTGAAATTGATGGAATTCAAGCAAATAGACGGCGTGAGGCTGAACAAATGACTAACTGATATCGTTATTAGGTTGAACTATTTTATACTATTTTAGACCCAGAGTTACAAAGAGCTAAACAATCATTTTAATGAGATAAATACAAAATTACTATTGTATTTCATGTTTGAGTCCTAAAATTTCTTTCTCCCAATTTCAAAAGGAAAAGTTAATTGAACTTGCAGAATTATATTCAAGAGACTTTTCAGAAGTAGATATTGAATTTCTTTCAGGACAATTAAATGTTTATATAGTTGAAAAGAAATATTTTCCACTTTATTTTACCTAATAATAATAATAATAATAAATTACAGTTGGCTTTACCAACGGAGTTGACCAAGTGGTAAGAGGATTGGATTCACTTAAATAAATTTTAAGTTTGAGATCTACTTTATGTAACTATTTATGCTAGGAGACTCTCCCACCAATTCCAGGTCAGCGATGCGGGTCGAATCAGTCGGACCACAGAAACCGGACGGACGTAAAAAAAAAAAAATCAGTTTGGTTTTTGTTTTAATATAAAAAGAAAATAGTCGAAAATTTGTTAAACTGTTATCTGAAAACTACATATTACTTGTTGGGAATGAAAAGCAAAAGCAAAAGCAATAGCGATAAGCATGTGTATGAAGACATAAATTTGTGTTGCTTTTTATTGGACAGAATAGAATAAAACCGCGTCGTTGAATTTTGTACGCATGTGATGAAGCTCTCCCTCCCTACCACATTTCAGTACTTTACATTTATAAAAGTCAAAGAAATTAAGCTTCACCATATTAATCAAGACCTATTCTTCCATCTTTATATTCATGAAGAAAACACACAAACAAACCCCAACATCAACTAGCAAAAAATGCAATGGCTGAAACACTAAAAATCCATTCAAAATCACCCGATACGTGGAAGCACCACAACCACCTATGCTCCATTAACGCCCAGAGACATTGTATTAATTGAAGGTGAATAATTTATAATAAAAAAAATTTAAAGTCCTAGTATAGTGATAATCTTAGTGATTAAGCAATACCACAATGAACAACTTTTTTTTATGTGTCATATATATATGTACACTTTTACTGGTTAAGTAATCACTGTTTAATCTTGTTTTATTTTTTAATTTTTATTTAATTATTATACTACCTCAAATGGTTGGTTCAAACTAATTAGTTATAAGTTGGACAAAAATGTCATTTATCTTATAGTAGATACGGGTTATTTTTTAATGTACGTGAGATTCACTTTTTTAATTAAATGAATGGGGATTGTTTTTATTTAGGGAAAATGAATATTTAAAAAAAATTAGAGATGAATAGTAAAAATTTTATTATTTATATACATAATTTATTATTGAAAAAAACAAAATGTAAGCAGCATAATGTTAATATAGACAATTATTGTCGAAACCTTTTAATATTAAGGTGCGTTGTGATTTTTGTTATTTTTTTTCTTCTTAGAAAAAGCCAAATTATAAACAATAAGATTGCAAATGGCAAATCTATAGCTAATTTGGCTAAGAGTAGGCTACATGTCTTGATCTTTCGAGACTTGTTTTTTTATTTTTTATTTATTTTATTTTAAATAACATGATGGATTATTTGTATTAAATTTTAAGATTATTAAAATAGGATGTAGTTTATAAAATTTGATTATATATCATAAATTCATATTATATGCATAAATTTTGTGTTCCTCAAAATAAACAACAAATAAAAGATTTTATTTGAATAAATGTGCAGTTACAATCTCTATTACAAAATCTTTTGATTATTCTCTTTGCAATGAACACGATGCGAGAGTCTCGACTCGAGAACTAATCTCGAATTGGTTGAGCTTGACTTGAATTGAACTTAACTTGAAATTCAACTTGAATTAATCTTTGAATTTGGACTTGAATGATTGTAAAGCTTTGTTGATGATCCTTAAACGAGCCTTTAAACTTTGATAAGAGCTTTGATAAGATGCTGCTGTGGCTGAGGGGGTTGAGTGCAACCATGGGTTGTGTTTAGATGTACCTACTAGGTGGAATTCAACCTACTTAATGTTGCGGGCTGCTGAGAAATATGAGCAAGCTTTTGATGGTTATTCTGATTATGATTCCTAATATGAGTTGTCTTTGAAAGATGATCTTGGCAAACCAGAGAGTGATGATTGGCTTAAAATTAGAACAATGGCCGATCTTCTACAAGTCTTTTATGACTTGACTCTCCGTATTTTCGGTAGTTTGTATGTCACTAGTAACTCATTTTTCAATGAGATAAGTGACGTTGCTTTTGTGTTGCAAACTTGGATGGAGAGTTCAGATGACGCAGTGAAGCGTATGGGATCAATTATGAAAGAGAAGTATGATAAGTATTGGGGTGATACGAATAAGATGAATAAAATCATCTACATTGCTTCTATTTTTTATCCAAGGGACAAAATGACGTGCATGGAAGATTTTCTTCAAAGGCTTTATGGTGTGTCAAAGGGTTCCGTATTGTTGTGTTCGGTTAAGGAGGCTTTACGTGAGCTTTTCGAGGAGTATCATCAAAAGGCAAAGGCAATTCCTACCTAAGAAATGCCTACCAATTCAAGTGCTCTCATTGTTTCACAAGATGATGTGGGTGGTTCGGGTCAAATGTCACGATTTAGAAGCACTGTTTTGAAAAAGAAAATTGCATGGGGGGAAACATCTTTCATTCAAAAATCAGAGTTAGAAATGTATTTAGATGAGGCTGTCTTTAGATATTCTAAAGATTTTGACATTTTGGATTGGTGGAAAGTTAATTCCATTAGGTTTCCTATTCTTGGAAGCATGGCACGAGACATATTGGCTATCCTTATCTCAACGGTGGCTTCCGAAGCGGCATTCAGTGGGGGAGGAAGAGTGCTTGATGCATTTAGGAGTTCTTTGAATCCTTCGACGGCCAAGGCTCTTATATGTGCTAGAGATTGGTTTAGGGAAGGTGATGAACCCATGTGTGTTGAAGAATCTATTAATGATGTTGACAGCTTTGATATTGGTATGTATTAATGGTTTTAGCTCATTTACTTAATTAATTTAACGTTATTTATATTTAAATCATATTCAAATTAACTTTTTTAAGATTGTTTCTTTTTTTCTTAGTTATGTCAGAAGTTTCACCTAGCCATTGAGGTGAACCATCCACTTTGTTTCGGTTGGTTAATGAGGTTTGAAATTTTTTCTATATAACACTTTATTTGATTATATATTTAATATTGTAAGTCAAATATTTAATGACTATTTGATATTTTGGCGTGTAGGAGTTAATTCTTCTGGCTTGTTTCCTCAATTTTTCTTGGGCATCATGGTGACTCGACAGCTTGGAGTATTAATATTATTGTTTTAAATGTTGAATTTTGATGTTTTAATTATGTTGTTAAGTTGTATTGATTTAATTTAGTTGTTTTATGATGTTTTTTGGACTTGAATGTTATTTTGGTTGAACCAATTATTTTAAAAAATAGGTGCTGATGCTGTTGATTTAACAAGTTCTCAATTTCGGTTTTTACCGGAAACCGAACCGATAATTTCGATTAGGTTCGGCTCGGTTTCTCAGGTATTCGGTTCGGTTACGGTTTCATCATTTTGGTTTCGGTTTTCTTCGGTTCGCCACTATCGGTTCGGTTCGGTGAACCGAACCGATTTTGAACACCCCTAGTTTTCGATTTGTCAAAGTTTCGATGTCTTTAATTTTTTGTCACTTCAATTGAAGAAAGACAATCTATTTATAGAGACTTTGGAATGCTTGTCCACCAAGCGAAGTGATTTGATTGGTCCACTTAGAATATTTTTATTGGTATTATCTTTTTTATATTATCACATAATGTATTTAATTTGATAATTATCAAAAATATTATTTAAATAATAATTTAATATTTAATTTAGTTATTTACTTTAAATTAATTAATTAACATATTTTTTTTAATATTTCCTTGCAAAAGAATTGCCTTTCGAGACTTGTTCGTAATTTTATTCATAAGGTTTCGAAAATTTGAAGACTTGCACTGTAATTTTTTTAAAAAAATTCAAATATCCATTTATTACGAGAATTTTGGATTAACATATAAACCAATTTGTCACGTTAGCTGCTTTGACTTGTTTAAATTTGAAATCTTGACTTGTTTGAATTTAAAAACTTGATTTTTTTTTAATTATAAACTTGATCTTTATAATTATAATTCTTTTTTCTATTTAGAAATATAATTTTTTAAAAAATTATAATCTTAATAGGAATATAATTTTTTTTACCTCTAAAATTCTGATTTGTATTTTTTTAAAGAATGAATCGAATTTAATCCTAATCCTAGGTATTTTCTACGAAAAGTCCTATAATCTTAATCTCTCTTCTGATGTGTTCACTCTACGTCATCAATTGAGCATACACTGAATAAGTATTCTACAGTCTTTGATTTGATGAAATTGACAATTATCTATGTTAGAAAAAAGAAAGATTTGATGAAGTTGGCCTTTCACTACTTTTTTTAACTCGAACCCTTGTCAGCTAGCTCATAAGCCTTGTTGCTTTTACCACTGGGCCGGCCCCGCTTCCTGCCTTTTACTACTTAATCTAATTATGTTTTTCAATTACATATTGCTTACATCATAGCTTGCTTTTCTTTCTTTGTTTAGAAAAAAACAATAATTTTTGTATTAATTTTCAACCCTTTTTTTAAACTATTCACAGTTTGAAATGTGCGTGCCTTTTTCGTTCACCTTCAAGTTCTTTTTTTTTTTTTTTACATGCTTTGATTTTTTTTTTATTTTAAATTTTGTTCAAATTTCAGGATCTCTCAAAACTTGCACTTTTTATATATTTTAATGATTAAGATGTAATAGCTGACAAAATGAAAAAAAATTATAAGCAGTAATAGATGTTAGTTGGTACTGTAACACTTCAGTCTAGCTTATTCGTAAGTTGGGTTTGGGGTGTTACACTTGTGCGGTTAGACTCCGGTCTAGCGGCACACCAGTCGTGGCCCCCGGGTTGGGTCGTGACAAGATTTCACAATTTCGGAATCCTTAACTCAACCACTTATTAAAGGTTTAAGAATAGGTAAGCTTGAATGCAACTTAAAATGTCAAAATGAACTTGT
>CATIWJ010437868.1:0-12193 GCA_949640765.1 Croton laevigatus | reverse complement strand
CTCCAGATTAGAGTATAATCAATTGGCTTTTTTAAAGTTTCTTCTGAATTTGATTCATCTTTTCCTGCAAGAACCCATCCATGGAGTGATTTGTTGTTGGGTTGACTATAACAACCCAACATAAAAAACCCAGGTGGGATTCCTATCGGATCAAAAAAAGAAGCTCCGAGGTTGTCTGGTCCACCTTCATGAGTCGCCCAAACTTTTTGGAGAGATGAAATTTGACATACTCTTAGCCCGCCAAGATCAATGCTTCCATTTCCAAATCCTTCACCTGCATGTACATAATAATATGTTATTTGTTAATAATTATTATCAAAGTTTACTTAATATGCAATATCCGAATCCGAATTAGTCACACCCATATTAGGAATATTTCAAAACTCGGCGGAATTCCAAAAAATATCGAAATTTAGAATGAAATTTGAAGTAACTTGTATACCTGGTGGCCATGTTGGCAATGGAGATGGAAGCTTGAAGGAGGTTTCAATGGGTAAAGCTTTGGTTTTTTTGGAGGTTGAAGAAGAAGAAATACAATTTCCCATTGGTGTTTTGTTTTTGGTAGGTTGGTGGAGATATGAAAAAAGCTTGAAGGCCAAATAAGAATATAATGAAGAAGAAAGCAACAAGATATTCTATTTTCTTGTACGACAAATGAATCTTTTTTTGTCTTAAGAAGAATGTGAAAAGCAATGCCAATAAAAAGTTGTAACCAATTATTGCAAAGTTGGGAATGGATATTTCGTACAAGCCAAACCAACCTCCCCACATTCCCTAAAAATAATCACAATTTAAGTGTTTGTATTTTTCTTATTTTTTTTTTTAACAGCTTGTATTTTTCTTATTTTATTTCATTATGAAACTGTCCCCTCGGGGACATCAGATAAAATTTCATTATGAAACTAAGAGGTAGGATTAAGCCTACAAGGGTTGAACCCTCCATTTTTAATTTTATTTGAAGGATACCAATAATAATTTATTGTATAAGTAGTAGTAATATTAATTCATTGGGATAATTATTAATTTGTTTTTGAAATTTTATATATATTATATAATTTTGTCTCTGTATTTATTTATAATACTGTTAAAAAGGTTTAAATGTTAGTATTGAATGAAATATTTTATAATTTTATTTTATTTGTTTAAAAATATTTAATAGTTTAGTCCTGTAAATCTAAAAATTTTAAAAAAAAAAATAATATTGAAAACACATGAACTAAATTATATAATATATAAAAACTCATGCACTAATTAATAATTATCCCTAATTTATATTAGAGCAAATAGAGATCTAACCCAAAGACCAAAAGGTCATGGGTTCAAACCTTAGGGTAACTAAAGGCAAAAAAAAAAATAGAGATCTAACCAATGTTAATTTCCTTCCATTCCATTCCAACGAAAAATGCAAACCAGAACTTCATAATATTAATGGATCAAACATTTCTTTTCTCCGGGCCATAGCTTCTTTCTTAATAATTGCATCAGATTTGACGTAATTATAGGCACTAATAAGCACAGTGTATAGATTATCCAACTGGATTTACAAATTCTCGCCATAACTTCTTTCTCTAGACCTTTTTGAACATCTCAATTAGTTAGGGAAATGATTGGGTTGTTATATCTCTTTGCCAAGTCTTCAAAGTGATTTGATTACCTAGTAGGCAGGATCATATCCAACAAAATTAAATCAGGTTTATCACTAAATATTGAAACTTCTTGTGACCATGAATGATCCAGCTTCTTCATCAAGAACAATTTTTTCTATCTCAATCTCATTTGCATCCCTTCCCCAATCTTTCAATCTTTTTTCAAGTAATGGGTAGTAGAAAAATGCCGAGACCATCTAGAAAAAAATTCAAATCCTTTCCAAAGATTTACAACCTAACTTGTTTAAATTCCCATGAACTCAAGCTATAGTCTAATTAGTATTCCCACAAGTTGATCAAATTGGTTTTGTTAAATACCCATCAAATTCTGCTGAGAATGTATTTAGATCTAGATAAATAGCCAA
This sequence comes from Croton laevigatus, assembly GCA_949640765.1. NCBI lineage: Eukaryota > Viridiplantae > Streptophyta > Magnoliopsida > Malpighiales > Euphorbiaceae > Croton > Croton laevigatus. The sequence goes on along the minus strand of CATIWJ010437868.1, from coordinate 10,182 downwards.
TTTGGCATTCTAGAAAAAGAAATGAAGAGTTGTGCCAGTCAGTATTTGAGAGAAGAGAAGCCCAAAACATGTTTGGAAGGAGTTTAGTTAACACGATGCTCTTAAGGTTATTATGGCGTAATAATGTCAGTAAAATAGTCTAAGATAACTCTTATTTTGGAATTAATAAAAGTTGTTCTGAAAATATTAACACCTTTAAAAAAGAAAACAATATATATTAAATAAAGACAAAAAATTTATGAAATTGTGTTCATAAAGAATTATAATTATAATTGGGACTTTTTAATTGCTCTCTTCGTGTATGGCAGGTTTGTGTGGAAAAAAAAGGGGCAAAGTTACATGTTTGGATCGAAAATTTCAGACATACTTGTTTTTGAATTTTTTTTTCCCCCATATATGGTATATTGTTTTTTGTTTTATATTATAAATTTAATATGACTGTAAATTTAATAGTATCAATTATTTTATATTTAATTTATAATATAAAATTAAATTATACGAACTGTGGTCCATTGAAATTGATTTCAACACTTAATATAGATAATTCAACACTTAATATAGATAATTTACTGTATAAATTTGAAAAAAAATTAAAATAAAATTATAAGTCTCGAAATAGCCGATTGAGATCTCCGCATTAGCCAACAAAAGTACCCAACTTTGGAATCATTGTAATTGTTGATTGCAGAATTTTATTTGCTATAATTAGTTTTTGTACAGGTGTTCAGAATATTAAAGTTGTTTTTTAAAGGCAATCTTGAATATGTTTAATACAAAGCTTAGACGCCTCTTTCAACTTAACTTTGACACCAACCAACTCCTTGTGTCTTTGCAGTTTGTACGTGTCGAAAAAATATTACATAAAACAAAGGTAAAATTACATTTTGTTCCTGAATTTTATCAAAATTTACTATTATATCCAGGTATTTGTAAAATTAAACTTTTTTTTTTCTTTATATTCTATTTCTATTTCCGTTGGACAAAATCACCCATTTATTAATTTTGAAAAACAAATCTGAGCCTTGGATTCCACTAAGGCATACCAAACTTTGTAGCTGCCTTCGTTGTGATAACAACAATAGCAATAATTTTTTGGAATTGGATGACAAGGCTCAAATTGGAAGGATTAGCTTTTGAAATTTGATTATCATTTATATTTTAGCTATCTATATAGTTGCTTTAGTCTAGGTTTAAGATAATCTATATAAAGCTCTGTTTTTGTACTCAAATTATTCATTCCAATAAGTGAGAAAACGTCTTTTTCTTCATATTATTTTTCCTGTATACTTTAGCTTCTAAATTTCTTCTAGTTGCTGCAGTTATAATAACGTAACAAAACAAGGAATATGTCACATAAAAATCTATCACCTTGGAAGATACAAATTTAATGTTTTAGACAACTGAAAATGGCTTAAATTTGAAGGCCAGTTTATATTTGAAAATTGTGAACATACACCCTTTTCAAACCCAAGCTTCAACTCTCATTTCCGGCCATCAAAAACCACATGCCATATACCGTTCTCTTCCTTTCGTCGCATAATTTCGGCTGGTGGCCTTATTTTGGCCGTCCAACCACCGGAAGTTTATCAAAAATTGGTTTACCGTCGGGCGCCCAATTTCTCCACCCGAACGGAACTCATTGCTCAGACCACCATTACAGATATCGTAATTTCCACATGATCCTGTCGTAATTTCTACATATTTCTACCGCTGGTCGGCATGTATATTATTAATTAATTTCCCCATTTCTCATTTACATGTCAATTTCCCCTATATTTTACTTACTTTTGCATATAATTTATAAAACTTCCTTATAATAATTGATCTCCTCTCTTTAACCCTCCTGCTTACCAACGTAATTCAACTCAAATGTGTAAAATAAATACTAGTATGTCTCTTAATTTTGCTTGATTACTGTTAATTATAAAATTACTGATTATAATTTACAATCTTTCCATCCAAATTGACTAATTGCTCCAAGATAGTGCTATAATTAAATTCACTTAAAATTTTAATATCCATTTACTATTCAATTTTGGCCTTCTTTAATTTTATTATCATTATAAGCCCAATTATTATCCATTTTGTTTCACAACATTCAACTTATATTATTTCCCGACTAATTTTATTTCTAATAATTCCATAATCTTTCATGAATTTATTTGATTAAATTATTAATTATTTTTCTCAACTTAAAATTTAACTGAATATTTCTTCACTAATTCCAGGTATTTATAGTCTACTTATAACTTGTTTACAATATATTTCTTTTCTTTTTATGAAGCGTTTGTTTTCTTTTTTCTTTACTTTATTTCCAAACTCAGTTTATACTGTATGTAAATTTTTGAAAAACAGGATGTTACAATATAATTCATTCCTTGATGCAGCAAAAACCTACAAAGATATAACCTTCATCATAATACTATTCTCACTCTGGTTGATAGTTCATAACAGTTTACATAACAACAATTTAATATTCTTATATTAAGCTTGACTTTTTTTAGAAGAAAATCATCATTCTATTCATTAATTCCACAAATTACATATTAATAATTTGATCTGCTCCTGCTGATTATAAATGAGATCTACCTTTAAAGTAGATATTGCCTGAAAATAAGCTAAAAATTATAATTTCTTGATATATATTTACAACTTATATAGTTATTTCTTTTAAATATATGTTTAATACCTTTCAATATATTTTGAGCTTCAAAATTTAATAAAATTTCTCCACTTATAGCATCCACCGTAAACTTTGAATCCGTCTAGATTATACACCAACTCCACCCCTTCTCTATACAAAATTTTATTGCAGTTTTGACCTCCTTTTTTTTTTTGGCGAAGATGAAAAGACAAATAAGTCTTACTAATAGGAGTTGGCTCAAGTAGTAAGTAACTTGTCGCCGATTAAGTAAGGCCTCGAGTTCGACATCTTATGAATGTAAAAAATTCTTGTTGGGAGACTCACCTACCATAGCCAAGTGTGCGATCCGAATCGACCAATGAATTAGTAGAGGCGAAGCCCTACATACCGTGGCAGACCAAAAAAAAGACAAATAAGTCTTTTTTGGGGTGGGGGGATGAAAAGACAAATAAATCAGAACGTACACACACTAATAAAGACATGCGCTACAATAATCAGACTGCTCTTCTTCAACTCTGACCTGACAATTTTTTTCCTTTCACCATGGAGGCAAAATTGTTTTTATATTTATATTTGTTTTTGTACAGTTTGCTTCGAATATAATAGAAATATGAATTTTTTTTATTTGAAGTTTTAGGAATTAAATGCAGTTGATTTTTTTTTGGAATTGAATTAAATGAAGTTGATTGGAGGCCTGGTTTTGGTTAAACCAATTCAATCGATCAGGCCAATTCAGTTTTAATAACATTGATTATTAGAACAAAAACTCCTATTTATAAGTAAAAAATGGAAATTAATTGTGTATGCTCAGTGTATTACACAAGTTTAAAAAAATTAACAAATAATTAAATATGAATATTTACTATAATATACTGCATAAAAGTATCTAAATAATTTAAAATTCTGAAAAGTCTTTTTTTTTTTTTGAAAAATTTTGAAAACTCATTAGTTTGACGGACGAGAATTTTTAATATATTATATTGCTAGATTAGTTTGTACATCTTATATTAACACCACTATGGAGTGTATTAAACAATTAAAACACTATCAAATTTTATTCAAAAAATACATACATATAAATTAATATAAAATTTAATTTTAGAAAGTAATTAAATGATTAATTATTATAAAAAGGAGAAAGTGCCATTGTATATTACATGAAATTTGTTTACAAATATAATTTAATTCTTTGATTAAATCATTGTGTATATATTTTTATTATAATTAAATTAAAAATAAGTTAATATAATTTCATAAAAATAAATATATCATCTAAAAATTAATATATAAATATTTATATAAATTTTATATGTGAAAATAATAATTTATTTCTGATAATGACCCATTATTATGAAAAAAGTCTTTGGAGTTGGGCCACTGTTCTCTTGTCATCTCTCATGAAATGAATCCATAGGGATAACAGTAAATGGTAATTCTGGATATCTGCTCCACCCTCTTAATGCATAGTGTTAAAATGAGTCTTGTAATGAAATGGATAAAAATTTCACATTAATTATGAGTTTGGTGTGAGACAAATAATTGGTCATGGTATTAAATTTCATTTAGTATGAAAAATTACTTTTAATTGGTCATGCATTTTCTTATTTTATTAAACACGTTATATTATTTTATTTGATATTATTATTTATTTTTTTAAAATTTCGTGTATAATATTCTTGGATGCCTATTTTATAATTATTTATGATTATTTTTTAATTTGAACAGTCAATGTTATAATAAATGAGTATACATATATTGTAATTTATGGATCTCAGATTAGAAAGCATAAAATACATTTTAACTTGAAACATATATACTGCCTCCGTTTCTATATTGGTGAGACTTTCACTATTTCACCCAAAATTTCCTCATAATTTTCTCCCCAAAAGGCCCTTAAAAAAGAAGAGAGAGAATGCTGATTATTGAAACACATTCTGCCAAAAGGTAGCTGATGCAAGCAATATGGGGTGCGTGTGTCAGACAAAGAAATGATGTCAGTTATTTTAATGTCAGTTATTTTTTCCACTTAATATAAATTTTGGTGCATATCAGACATTATGCATCATTTTATATGAAATGTATTGAGATATTGGCTGCATTTCTTACAAAATGCACTCATTTTGTGCACACCAGACATTCAGACAACTTCTTGCTTTATCCACGCATTTTCTCTCTCTTCTTGTCTCCTATGACACAGCCTACATATGTCAGTGCTTTCTCTCTTCTCTCTCCAACTTTTTGGCTATATATTTCTCTTTTACCATTAAACAATTTTTTTTAAAAATTTTCAAATTTTATGTGTAATAAAAAATTATTTCTTTTCCCTCCACTTCACTACAAGACAAAGGGCAAAATCGTCCTAATTACACCCAAAATATCAAAAGTCTCAACTATTTTGAAACAACAAAAAGCCCTAAAGTCTCATCAATATTGAAACAGAGATAGTATTAAATGATATTTGTCGCATTGCGCATCGCGTGAGTGTTAAAAGAATGTAAAGAAAATTAAATACTACCTCCGTTTTCAATTGTTTGAGACTTTTGGTTGAAGAGTAGTTTTTAAAATATTGAGACTTTTAGTATTTGTGGGTGTATTTGGACAATTTTGGATTTTGTCTTTTAGTGGGGAAAGGGAATAAAATAATCTTTGTTTATATTTGCTGTCAGCTTTGTGGAGAAGTGAGAGAGAAGAGATGAAGGTCTGACTGACATGTGGGCAGACGCTGTCAGATGAGAGAGGCAGAGATAGAAAAGCGCATGAGGTGTACAATGAAATGTTGGGTTATAGTTTTAGGCAATATGTGTGCATATTTTTGCACATAATGCGGCCAAGAGTTAAGCAATTTATGTCATTCGGTGTAGAATGGTGCAAAATATAAAAAAACATACACCGAAAAGAATAAAAAATGTTGCAGATGGTCTAAATTTTAGGCGTGTCAGGAATGATGACCAGTGAAAGCCCCAATCCCATCAACTCTGATTAAACTTGTACTTTTTGCAGCAACACCTGCGCACGTGGCCATATTTTTTCTCCACAATTTTATCTTCTTTATCTTCATTATGGGGCCCAATTTATATTATTTTTAGGGGTGTTTTGGTCAAATTTTTATGTAGAAATTTGTGGGTGAATAGTGCAAAATATCAAACAATTGAAAACGGAGGTAGTATAATAAATAAATATAAGGATAAAAAATTTATGAAATTGTGTTAAAAGAATTTTAATTATATCTTTTTAATTGCTCTCTTCTGTTAGGGTTGAAAATTCTTCTATTAATCACATAATAGAATTACAGGAGGAGCAATTCTCACTCAACTACAAAAAACAACTCTCTCTCACAAATTCAATATTTTCTCTCTACAAGAAACACTCAACCACTCTTCCTCTCTACAACTCTCTCTCACGTTTACATTTCTGCCTATATTCACTAGCAAAAACTAAACAAACTAAGTTATATTACAGAAAGAGTATATGATCACTATTACTATTGGGGAACAAGAATAATGGTGTTGGGAAGCATAATTATGGTGTTTGTTGACTTGACAAAAGTTGGTATCCAAGGCTGAAGGCTGGATACTCAACAATCTCCCCCTCCAGCCTTCTTCCGTCATTTTCTACTGCCAAAGAGTAGGGTACCGCTATCATTTTCTTTTCTCTCACAGAAAAAGAAGAACTTCTCTTGTCAACTCTCTAGCTCCTCCTGCATCATCAGGCGAGACGCTTCTACCTTCCTCTGTAGCTCCCCCTCAGTCAATACCTTCTCTCTTTCTCTGAACACTTTAGAGAACGGTATCTCATTCTTATTCGTAAACCATGAATACGGGAAAAACAACAACATCTTGGAGACCTTACATCTCTGTATATCTCCTACTTCAGAATCACCATTCCGGAGAGAATAACTCTTCATGTGGAACTCATTTCCACGTATCTCCTTCCTCGAAATCATCATTTCGGAGGGAATAACCATCCATGCGGAGCTTAACTCCATTCTTGGCTTCCACATATTACTTGTTAGTGGGCATAAGCAGGATCACCGTATCCGCGCTTGAAAACTCAACGATAAAATACCTCAATTTGCTTATACCAGATTATGCAAGCAGAATTAGGCAATACCGAGCTCACCATTGGATCCGGAACGCTGAAAAACCTTAAGAACCGGTCTGACCTCTTCAGAAACCGACCTAGAAATAGCCGAACCGAGCCTCCAAACACACTGAACCGAACCGATCGGTTCAAACCAGAGATCTGATCTACTGGTGACGTGGCAGACAGATAGAGTGCCAAGTGTCACCTCCTGATAAGCCCACGGGTGCGCTGACGTGTCATCCAGATCTGACGTGGCACCGGCTGACGTGGCAGGTGACGTGGACACTTGGCTGACGTGGCGGTGAAGTGGAGATGACGTGTCAGGCTGACTGGGATCGTCTTCCTCAGTTCTGGCGCGTGGGGCGCGTGAGACGTCGTCCGGCGGCCGATTTTCCTCCCGAAAATTCCAGAATGCTCCTCTCGTCGAGCCCTTCTCAGTGGTGTGATCAAATTTTATTTTCGAGCAAAATTTGAAAACACGAAATTTTGACAGTGGGTGTTTTTAGAGAGAAAATATTATGGAGCTAACCAGTCTCTGATACCACTTGTTAGGTTGAAAATTCTTCTATTAATCACGTAATAGAATTACAGGAGGAGCAGTTATCACTCAACTACAAAAAACAACCATCTCTCACACAACAAGTTTCTCTCTACAAGAAACACCATCTTCCTCTCTTCCTCTCACACTCTCTGTTTACATTTCTGCCTATGCTCTACTGCTATTACAAACAATGAGCAGCATATATTTACAGAAAGAGCATCACTATTTTACAATAATGGAAGACAACAATAATGGTGTTGGGAGACATTAATTATGGTGTTTGTTGACTTGACAAAAGTTGGTATCCAAGGCTGGATATTCAACAGAAACATGTAGTAGTTTTAATTAACAGAATTCAGGTTGCAACTCCAGCCACTTGCAGAAAGTAATTTGCTCTGTTTTGATCTGTTTTTCCTCATGTACCTTTGGATTTGACTTTTCTTAAGTTTTATTGCGGCAGTTAGAAGGTATGGCTTTTGAACTAGTTTTTGAGAACTTGCAGAGGATGGGATGGGATTTGGTTTAATAAAGTTAGTGAATTGGTTACTATTTTTGATGCTGCTGTTTCTGAACGGATTGGAATTTGCGAATGCCACTTTTTACATGGTAATGATTTTTAGCTCAATTTTAAGGTTGTTGGTTTGTCCTTTTTAGAGAAAAGAATGTAATTTCATGTTTGATCCCGTAGTGCTAAATTCTTGATTGAGAGTATATATGGTTGTGGATTCCTTAGGGGAAAGTGCCCTCAAAACTAATGTTAATCTACGAGGAAGATGAGCGTTTGTTGCAAGCAACAGCAATGCCCAAGCAAAAGCAGCAAAAAGTAGCTGTTTTCGACAAGCCAAGACGTGAATTCATGTCCCAGCCATTAAGTTGAAGCCACGCCCGTTTAAAAGTCCAAAAACTCAATACTCAATAGTAGAGCGATGAAAAAATTGTTATTGGCCACTTTCACTCTTAATTTAATATTAAATACTTTAGGTGTTATTCTATTTAAATTTATGAAATCTAATTTACTGTAAATATTCTAAAATTTGGTGGAAAACCATTGTGTAGACACTTAACGTAGTTGTCAAAGGAATTGAAATTTGAACAACTGAGAGTTGAACTAATGTATCCATTCCATTAAAATTTGGAATTGGAACTGGACCTGAGTCTAGATTTTGGTTCTGGTTTGATTTTTTATTTTTCAATTCCGGTTCAAAGTCCGATTCTGGATGGAACCATAAGTTTTCAATAAAGGAATAATTTCTATTTTTGTTTGGACTCCTTAATGAAAAATAATTTCCATTATATTTAAAAATACTCTAGAAAAGTTATTAAATTTTCATTAATAACCTAGTAAAATGAGTAGTTTTAGTAATATATATAGTTCTAGTCGAAAAAATTTTCATTTTTCGATTCTAGTTCTTATGAGGAAGTAGACCAAACCCGTATTTAAAGATTTTTTATTTTGATTCCGATTCAGTTCTTTTAAAGTGATTCTTTACTAGTTTTGATTCTGATTGGTTCACTTCTTGGTTCTGATTTGGAGCTCCCGAGAATCATGCAAAGACCCTAGCTATGAAGAAATTTTGGAAGATTTATTTTATGACCATTTGATGGAAAAGTGGCTGATTTAGTTTATATTTCCAAAATCGGCACATTTGAGACTGTTTAACATTGGCCTTGCAAGTCTCCCTTAATAGTCACAACATCATTCTTGAGGAAAAACTGTCTCTCTTAATAGTCACAACATCATTCTTGAGGAAAAACAAGCTTTTGATGCAGTGAGGACGGGTACAACTTTGTATATATTCAGGGCCTTCCGAGGAGATTGGAACATGCAAGTACATCCACAACTTGAAATGATAACAGAAACAGGGCAGGTCCCATTGTGATTTCAATGGTGGCAATAGGCCCTTACGGTCTGATTAGATGGGTCAGGTCCCAAGCCTAAAGAGTCGGTTACTTTGCAAGGAAAAACATTCAATACAAACCTATGTTCTAGGAGGACGACCACATTTGACTAACATACATTTTAAATTTATTGTCATTTTGTTAAATAAAACTAAATTTTTTTAGAATTTATCATTGAATTAAACAAATGTTGTACATGTTTTACATTGACTAAGAAAAACAACTTTTCACCTGCACTTAACTAATCAAACGTTACAATCAACAATACATCTTGGGCGGTCTATATAAACATATATATATATATCAGTTGGAACAATAGCAAGGAAAAACTGCAGTTTTTATAGGTTCTCCCCACTAACTATATACATATTTTTTAGCAAAATATATGAAAGCAATTAACTGTACCATGCTTAGCCCAGAAAGCAGCCAATAGAAGTAATCAATATGTGCACGATTCAGATTAGTCGAGAACCAACTGTCACGACCCTCACCTCCAGTGACTTTGTCAATAGCAGACACAAGAAAGCTGCTTATAAAGTTTCCTACACCAAAGATGCTGAGGTAGAGAGAAAGACCAATGCTTCTCAATTCACTAGGAACCTGATCGTAGAAGAATTCTTGCAGACCAACCATGGTAAACACATCAGCAACTCCGAATAGGACATACTGAGGAATAAGCCACCAAATACTCATTGGAACTGTAATGTTTGGCTTATCAACTAGTCCATATTCTCGAGCAATACTGAGCCTCTTTCTTTCAACTAGAGCTGCAATTACCATAGACAGGGCAGATAAAAAAATCCCAGTTCCAATCCTCTGTAGCATTGTAATGCCAGAAGGTTTCCTCGTTAAAGTCCTTGCTATTGGAACAAAGACACGGTCATAGATGGGAATGAATAAAACAATAGCAAGACTGATAAAGGATTGAAGTGAAGCTGGTGGTACATCCAAACCCTCTGAAATGGATCTATCCATAGTTACTCCTTGTTTAGTAAAGAAAGTTGACGACTGTGAA
>CATIWJ010437862.1:0-24264 GCA_949640765.1 Croton laevigatus | reverse complement strand
TTATTTTTTGCCAAACAAATAGTATTTAAAAATTTAAAATTGACTTTTATATATCTATCAGTATATAAACAGTATAAAAATCATTTTATATACTGAAGAGTATAAATATTTATATATTGATTATTTGTTATATACTGGTTGCTTGTTTAGATACTCATTTATATATTAATGCTTATAACAATTACATTAAAATGCATATATAATACAGTTTTTTGCAGGAACGAAGGCTAGTTCAGTTGGTAGAGCATTGACATCTTAGATCAGGGATCTAAGGTTTGAATCCCACTCCCCCCTCCCCATAGGAATTAGGATATCTAAGTTAAAAAAAAAAAATACAAATTTTCACATTTACTAAAAAAATAAGAAAACTTTAGGGACTAAAGTATAAATTTTCATAAATGTTCATTTTCTTCCTTTTTTTTCTACCTGTCGTTACTGTTGAGCTGCCGCTGTTGCTGTGAATGTTGCTTTGCTTGCTGAAATTCGATATAAACGAGCTAGAATCACGTCGGAAGCAAGTTTTTCAACTGAAACCAACTTAAAAATGTTTAAGTTACATCGGGGAACTCGAAGAAAAATGAAAGTTTTCAATTTTTAAGTGGTTGCCTTTATGGTTTTCTTTCGCTTTTTTGGCCTGCTTCCTTTATTCTGATGGCAGTTCTGAGGGTACCGGACGACTCACCGGCACGAGAGCTTTCGACCGATACCCTCAGATCGCTGGTAAGATGCATATGGCGGAGGAGGCAACAACAGAGCCTTAGCTCCGGTGGTCTTTCTCTGGCAACTCTCCATTTTCAACTTTTTATAATTAAATAATTAAAGTATTTGATTAATTTTAATTAGTTAATTTATTATTTTAATAATAGTAATGGTATTTTTGCATTAAAAATAATGCAGAATCTAGAATCTCCTATTTAGTGAATTTTAAAAAAATTGATGCTATTTACTAAACATAAAACTTAAAATTTTGCTATTTACTAACTTCCTCCAACAAACAACTCATGAATTTTCAATTACCAATGGAAGTAAGATACAAACATATTACCGAGCAGAATTGAAGCCATCATCATCAGATTATGTGAAAAGCTTGTATTAAAAATGGATATGGAAATTTTACCAGGAAAAGTTAGCTATTAGTAGTATGATAATATATTTCCGTAGGATCAAACAATCGGTTATTACGGATTACAGATTTACCAACTACCCAATCATAATATTCTGTAACCAAAACCGAATTATTTTTGTAATAATATTTAATATTCAGTAATTATGAGATAATATTCACTTATAATTTTGTGTGTGTTGATAAAAAAGTTAGTAACTAAAAAATAATGAAGGTTAATGGAGAATATGATTGAATGGTTGATAATTTATAGCAAGTGTCTATACGTTTGAAGAGTTATGAATTAATGCTTAATTTTTTGTTTTTGAAAATATGAATTAATTCTTATATTAAATAAGTGGTGTATAAGTATAAAACTGTATTTTCATGTGATTGGATTAAGTAAGAATAATCCATATTTCTCCGTTTCCGAAATATTTTAGAAACAGAAACTTGCAGAAATTTAAATTCTACAAGTTTCCGTAAATTTACTAAATTAAAATTTATTTCTTTATTTGAAAACTAGGTGGAGCAAATTATAAATATTAAAAAAACATATACAAAATAATAAATAATTTAACAAAAATAAAAGATTAATATGTTTATGATATTACGAAGAATATATCAATATACTAGTTTTGAATAATGTTATAAAGTATTTAAAAAATTAAATATCATTTTAAAAGATAAGAATACTAATAATTATAAATATTAAATTAATATTATAAAAATTTAAAAAGCTAGATATTAATAATTAAAACTATAGGTGTTTTTTTAAAAGGATAAATTATTTATTTCTCCAAATTCATTAATTTGTTTAAAGTTAATTTTTGTATGAAAGATTTATTAATTATTAACATATAATATTTTTTTTTAATAATTATTATTAGCATATAATATTTTTAATACTTATTATTTTACCCTAATTTTTTTTATATTTATGCGTTTACCCCAATTTCCGTTTTTAAATTTTTTTAAATTCTCATTTCACCCTGTCCCCGTTTCCATTTACGTGCAACATAGACAATAATAAACAAGAATTCAAGAATTTCCCTTATCTCTGTTCATTTCTTCTTTCTTGCACCCAACTGTAACCAAACAACACATGTTCACTGTAAAACCAGTATCCTTCAAAACGATCACCCGCCACAACAGAACTCTATAAAACCCTTATTCTTCGAATAGTAGCATATTATTGCCACAGTCGGAGGGAGAGATCAACAATGGCGGGAAATGAACGAGAAATCGAAGTGCGTACGCTTTCTGGTGAATCCACAAGGGTTTCTATAGCGCCAAACAAAACTATTAGCGACCTCAAGCTTTTATTGACTCTCACATTCACTCCTGCCGCTTCTTCCCGCAATTTTCACCTCTTCTTCAAGGCAACCATCCTTCTATTTTCTTTTAAAGTTTTTTGGTTTTTTAATTGAACGTTCTGGTTTATTTTTCATTGGATTTCTGTTTTATTACGCTTTAAATTATTATTTTTTATTTTTTAGTGTTGCTTACTTCTTCATTTATTTTTTGATTATTGCATAGGGGGTCAAGTTGGGTTTGCAGAATCGCATTAGCACTCTTGCCGCTGAGCCTGGTGAACTGTTAGTATTGGTTCCATTCGTGAAAAAAGATAAGCCTCCAACTCCAAGTTCGGATTTTTCAACAAATTTGCCTAAACAAAGTTCAAACTCTGCTTATGCTGATTCAGTTTATTCTGATATGATGCAAGAGTTCTCATCTTTTCTTAATCAATCAACTAATGCTTATGATACAAATAATACTAATTTTGGATACAAACGAAAAAGGGATTTTGAGAACTCCATGGATGAGCATAATGAAGATGGGCCTTATGCTTTTTTATGGGATGTGATGCGGTCTTCCAACAAGGATGTTATTGATGGCCAGAACTGTGAGAAGTTTGTTGAGGTTTTGGAATCCTTGAATTGCTTGACAAGTCCACATTTTGGGACTTGTGTTTTGTTAGGAAATCAGGCTAATGGTGAGTCAGGAATATACAATGACAACAATGTTTCGTGCTTGTGTCCAGCTTGGTTGAAAATAATTATGCAGGCATTTGCTTTTTTGAACATTTACTCTGCATTTCTCCAAATGAAGAAGGAAGAAATTACCTCAGCTTGTTTGAAGGAGGCTCTAAAGCAGCTTAGGAAATTTGATTTTGGAGTTGGCTTTGAGGATATAGAGCATATTTCTATTCTTTGTCCTAAGGTAATTGATTGAATTCATAACACCTGTTTGAAATGATGCATGGAACTTATTGTGACAGTGGAAGTTAGTTCCAAGCCTATCTCTATTGTTGTGTTGGTATGGGATAAAATCTACGTAAACATCCATATAATTGTTTTTGTGATTTTTATTTTTTTAAAGTTCTGTGGAGTTTATTTTGTGATCAAAACTATTTCTATCTGTAATAGTTAGAATTGTTCTTTTATTGTTGTGTTCATATTCATTCATAGCGTAGCATGGAGAATGCTTCTTTTGTTCTTGATTGGTTTAATAGGTAAACAATCAAATTCTTCTAGCTGTGTCTGCTGACCTGAAAATCCAAGCTCTATCCCGTGTCTTCAAATATGCCTCTTGAAGCTAGTTCTGGGAGTCAAATTCAATGTTTCCTTTTTCTGGGGTGCTTAACGTAAGTATTCTCTGTTTCAGGTTGTGTGCTTCACTAATAATAAAACAAAGCTGGAAAATTCTGCTAATGCTCTTATCATCATCAATTCTGAAACAGAAGAAAGAGATGAAATTTCAATAAAATCTAGGAATGGTACTAACACCCCTCCTCCCCTGCTTCCGTATGTTAATTTTTTTATCTTTCAAACAAACTGGTATTGTTATTATTTGCATATCACATTCCACAGATCAAAAAACCATTTCTATATCGAAGATATTCACTATGATCAGGAAACGAGAAAGCTCTTTTAAAACTGATCTTTGGACAGTTGCTAGACTCCTAATGGTATGTTTGATCTATTCTTCCTTTTGTATAAATTTGATAAATCTTTGATATGTCAACATTTATATATGCTAAACTTTGCATTTTATTCAATCTACTAATATGGGGGACCCTCTTGATCACCTGAAGAGATTTCTAGATAGAATTGGCTAAATTTTATTGTGAGGATTGAGCTGGCAAAAGAGATTATCTTCAGGAGGGAAGATAAAGGTTTATGCATTCAATTTTTTTTTTTTTAAAACAAAGCAAGAAAAGTAAAACAAGTATTCTGTAGCAAAATGCTTTCAGAATGGCAGTTGTATAGCGATAGATTCTGTGCACTGAATGTGTGTGTGGATGCACAACTTGAGGACTTTTGTCTTTTTCATTTTTTTATTTCATAGGTTTAGTAGAATTGGTGTAATTGTAGTCCTAGTTGAATTATTTTTTTAGGTCAAATTGGCGACTATTTTATTAGTTATGGTATTGAATGGTTATTATGATTCATGAAAATTTGGAATAATTCTTGAATAGAGAATTTAATCCTTCTCTATCTTTTTCTAGCCTTTTCCATCATACTTGAGTGATCATTTTGTGCATGAACGTCTGCAAAAAACTAACACATACACAGGCCTCTTGGTACCTGTACAATATGCAATAGATTTTCAGTTTGCCATATATCATAGGATCAAACCTCTTTTACTAGCTTTTTCCGTGATACCTGTGTGATAGTTTTTATGTTGGCCTATTTTACTACATATATATGCACTAACAAATGCTACATATCATAGGATCAGTTTTTTTTTTTTTTTTTTCATACTTGGAATAAGTTAATAGCCATTGAGACACAAAAGGGACCCTCGGATGGACATAACTTCATGAAGTTTCATGAATGCTTTGATTTCTAATATGAGCTTCTCCTTTGGATTATGGAGCCTTAGAGTTTCGGTGTTTGTTGTTGCCTCTCATACAAAATATTGTGTATCCATATTAGAGAATCAAGTTTACATGTCACACAGTTTTGCTTCTGAAGAATGTGTGCAAGTTGGCTTTGATGGACTTTTTCTCTTGCATCAAACAAGTCATAATGGTGCAATGTCCTGTGAATATTTTTGACTTCCTGTAAGCATTTTCCTGCTATAATTGGATGGGCTACATTTTTGAGAATGACACATTTACATCATCATTTACAATTTCTTCTGTGATACGACTACAATATGCATGATCCTGTGAACAATTGAGGTAAATACAACTTCATTTATCCATGCAGGGCAAAAGTGGAAATCCAATTGCAATGCACTTTTCCTTGGAAGATTTACTCAAATTTGTGAAGGAAGGTGGTGTGCCTGCAAGAGGTATTCCTGCAAGAGCTGCTAAAGTGCAACAAGAAAAGGGAATCAAGTCTTCTGTTCCACACAATTATCTTTTACGGACACGATGTTCGGTAGGTTATATCATTATGTGTATTGTTTTCTCATGCTTCTGATTAATATGATTTTATATCAGTAAAGAAAATTGGCACAAAGTATGCCGTGGCTTCTTGAAAGTTTCAATAAATACCGTTGTTGCTGTTTTTAACTTATCAAAGATGAATAAACAAATCTCTATAGGATTTTATAGTTGTCTTGTCTATATGTTGGTGGTAATCAAATAGAAAGATTGGATAGTTACTCTGTGCAATAGTATTATAGCTCCTTTAATATTGCTTTCTGGTCCTGTTCCTTTGAGAGTGGTGAAGAAGAAGAGTCAATTAGAAGACTTAATTCAACAATCCTTATTCTTACTGGCTAGTACTTGACTAAGAAAATGAACTGCCTAAATTGTGCACTCTTTTCAGTCTTTTGAACTAAATTTCTGCTTCTGAAATGAGCTGACAACTCCTTAGCAAACCAGGACACAAATGAGTTGCTACCAGCGGAAATGCTTCAACATCTCAGAGAGGGGACTGGATCCAATGGACAAGTAATTTCTACATTTACAGATTTGCTGTTCAATATTGTTTGGGATCTGAAAAAAGAAATATTTCTTAACACTTTTAGATGTCTTGGATATAGCTTGACTCATGAAATTTCAAAAATTTGAAACTATCAATTATTCATCAGTGTAATAATAAATGAAGTTTTTAATAAATCAGAGTAAATTATGCATGTTGATTGCTAAATTCTGCAAGTTTCATGGATGCAGATGGTGCATATTGAGGATATTGGTGCCAGAACTGCAATTTATGTAGAAATACCACATGAACTCTCAGATAACACAAAATCTGCCCTGAAAAATATAGGGATCACTAAATTATACAGCCACCAGGTATAGTGTTGTATGCCTTTAGCACTTTCTTTCAAATCTAAACATTTCTCCAGGTTTCAAGTTTCAAATGTTGCAATATTTACAGGCAGAGTCTATCATGGCATCACTTACTGGGAAGAATGTTGTAGTGTCAACAATGACGTCTAGTGGGAAGTCTCTTTGCTATAACATACCGATTCTGGAAGTATTGTCCCAGAATTTGGATTCATGTGCTTTATATTTGTTTCCAACTAAGGTATGTTACAACAACTTATTCAAAAGTGCATTTTGTCTTTTATGTGCTTTGGGCTCAGTCCTGCGGAATCCAGTTGTATTGTTCTATTTTCAGATAATGTTGGGGCAACAATTCTACCAGTTTATGTGTGTAGGCTTTAGCTCAAGATCAACTAAGAGCATTACTAGCTATAACAAATAGATATGATACTGCCATAAATATCGGTATATATGACGGTGATACATCTCAGGTGGAAAGGCCAGTGCTGCGTGCTAATTCTAGACTGGTACTTTAGTAGGTCTTATCTAGCTTGTATATAAAAATCTGTTTGGTGACTTCCTCTATTATGCGCTTTAATGTTTTTCAATGTGGAATGCAGTTGATCACAAATCCAGATATGTTACACATGACAATTTTACCATTTCATAGGCAATTCAGCCGAATTTTGTCAAATCTTAGGTATTT
This sequence comes from Croton laevigatus, assembly GCA_949640765.1. NCBI lineage: Eukaryota > Viridiplantae > Streptophyta > Magnoliopsida > Malpighiales > Euphorbiaceae > Croton > Croton laevigatus. The sequence goes on along the minus strand of CATIWJ010437862.1, from coordinate 17,229 downwards.
TTTTTCGAAAGCTCATACCTTATGTATTAGTGAACTACTGCTTGTTGGTAATTGCTAATTAGGGTTTTTTCCTTTTGGGGTTAGGATTTTTGTTCAATTTTTCCAATGGATTGCATGGTTAATTATATTGTATTGTTTTAAAAAATTGTACTTATTTTTCACTGGTTACTTGTTTTTCTATTTATCATTGATGTTTGCTTTATGTGTATTAGGTTTGTAGTGATCGATGAAGCTCATACTTACAAAGGAGCATTTGGATGCCACACTGCTCTTATATTGAGAAGACTTCGCCGGATATGTTCTCATGGTACTATCCAACTGTTGTGTAATATATAGTATTCATCCTCTCTTGTTTCTTCTACCTAGATAATACCTTTTCCTGGACATTGGACATTAATATTTCATTTTAAGAATGACTATAGAAGGGCCAACAATAATATAATTCTGACTCCAATTGCAGTTTATGGAAGTGATCCCTCATTTATATTCTCAACAGCAACTTCTGCCAACCCTCGTGAGCATTGTATGGTAAGATGAAGTAACTATCATAAGATTCATTTGTTTTTGAATTGCTGAGTTGGCTTTAGGTATGATAGTGTTTTGCAGCAAATATATGAGTATGTCAAATCAGACTTTTCTCATACGTGTAAACTCTAAAAACCCTATTATTTGTGCTATGTACTGGTGCATAAATAATACATATTACCATGAATGGTCTATATTCTTCCATGATGGGAAAGTATGGTCTATATTCTTCCATGATGGGAAAGTTTGGCAGTCTTTAATATATTTTCAACATTTATTAATAAAAGTCAATTACGTATTAGCTGGCTAATTTTGGAGCTTTTCCTGTTTGTATGTTGTTTACTTGATGAGATTGCATGTTTCTTTCGTGGAGAGCTGAATGGTGTTTTAAGATTTTCAAAGCAACTCTTCTGGTGAATTCATCGGGATAAGATGTTAATTCTTTTTGCATTTAGGAACTTGCAAATCTTTCAACATTAGAGCTTATTAACAATGATGGAAGTCCTTCTTCTCAAAAGCTTTTTGCTCTCTGGAATCCAATTTCATATCCAGAAACTGTAGGTGCATTGATATCCTTCATTTTCCCAATAACCATGCAAAAATGCATGGGGAATTTTCTTTGTTTAACTAACTGTTAGTACTGCCAAATTACAGGTTTTGAATAAAGATGATATTCTGACTGCAAATAAAAAATCAAGGTAAAAGTCAATTGCATAGTTGCACTATACATATGTGAGATAATGTAGTTGCTTGCTTTCCATTGTTATAATGATGGAGATGACCTTTAGTACATTCTCCTTGTTTTCATGATAGATAAAGTGGCTTTTTTTTTCATGTCAAATGTGACATGACCTGCAAATGTGAATGCTTTGTGTTTTTATGCTAGGTTCTATGATTTTATTGCATGTCATAATAGTGAGAGCTTAACACTTTTCCAGGGGGATGGGACAAATACAGAATTACAATGTTGTGGGAAGACAATGGTGTTTTTCCTTTTTCACTTAAGGGTTAGAATTTTGCTTCACTGTTTTTTCTTTTTCAAAGCAATTTTCAGTTAAACATATGATAATATAGCACTTGATCAAGAGCAGTATATGTTGCGGTCCATAAGATTTAGCTTCATGCAGATTCATCTAGTCTGTAGGTTGTTGATTACTGAATAGGAAATTTAGATGAATGATGAAAAACTTGAGAAGATTGTTCCGTTTAAATTTTTCTTGACTGTACAATGGTATTACAACACCTAATGATCTTTTTCTTTTCCAGTCCAATTTCAGAAGTTTCATACCTCTTTGCAGAAATGGTTCAGCACGGACTTCGTTGCATAGCTTTTTGCAATTCACGCAAACTCACTGAGCTTGTTTTGTCTTATACGTATGTTTTTGTAGTTTCATGACTTTAAAGGAAATCTGAAAGCCATTTACCATTAACAATACTGTTAACTGGGCTTTGCCCTTTCCGTTTTGTTGTTTCTACATTTGAAAAGAAATTGATATTCCTAATTTGTGTGTCTGTGATAGGCGTGAGATCCTTCAAAAGACAGCACCCCATCTTGTGGATTTAATATGTGCTTATCGAGCTGGCTATATTGCTGAGGTTAGTGAAGTAGATTCAACTTTCTTCTCTACATATAATTGTGATGTCATTAATGAGGGATGGATAACTACTAGAATCCTTTTGCAATAGAAATTAGGGTGTACTACTTAGTTTATTCTTTTGCTGCAGTGGAACTGTTGCCTGAACTTGAAACAAGTGTTTCTCTTGGAAATTAAACCATAACTCTGTCTTACCAAGGATGTAGTTGGCTCTAGAACGCTTGAGCTTTAAGGATATTAGGGCTAAGATTGTCAGAGATGAAGAATTAGGGTTGACAGTTAATTTGGCAGATCCAAATATATTTTTGAAAGTAGAGGATACATTAAACAAATGTGATAGAAGTACTACCATCGCATTAACTAGATCTTAGACTTGCTCCTATCATGTGATTCTCACAGTTCCTAGAGTTGGAAGTGCTTCATACAAGTCAAAATAAGAACATTAAATTCCTTATTTATTTTTTTTAATACAAGTCAAAATAAGAACATTAAATTCCTTATTTATTTTTTTTAAAACTCAAATCTGTATGTGAATCCTTGAGTAAACTCAAAATTAAATTCCAAAGCTAGCCTAATTCTTTGTGGTGCTGGACTCATAAAGACAAGTAGGAGTAATACTGTTACCTCAGGCAATAAGGACTTGAGATAAACTAAAATAAGAACTTGAACTTGAATCCTAAAATAAAATTAAAGATTCTGAAGCTGATCAGGGCACATTTTCCACCATAAAGCTGGAACTGGCAAGTTGCGTTCTATTTAAATTAATGGACTGCTGACTAATTTATGGAACTTCAAGTGACAAAATTGATTCTATTTAAATTAATAGACTGCTAACTAATTTATGTAAACAATTAAAAAACTGAAATATGGTATAATGTTCAAAGTGAAGGTATAAATCCAGATCATGTCTCTGAATTTCTTGATTTTTATTGTCCTTAGACCAAAGTACATGCTACGTAGTAACTTTTCCATTCAACTTCTTAGGTGGCAGAAACTTCAGATTTCTTCCGGTTATCCTGCTGTTGTTATAACTTAAATTAATTATGATCTAATTTTGGACTCATGCTACAACTGAATACAGCTAAAATTCCTTCAAGTGTTTCAGACACTTCTTTTGCTAAGCTCCTTTTGCAATTATTACTCTTTTTAACTGTTGTCATTTGAGTTGATCATGATTTTTGAAATAAAAACCAATGCTTCAATACTTCTCCTATCGTCCTCAGTGTATGTGATGGACACCGTCACTTTTCTGTTGGTGTTTTAATGCGAATTTTGCACCAACATGATGTCAACCACACCTCTCCTTGTGTAATGTGATTTGCCTTTTTTCTCTTTTAGTTAGACACCCATTAATTGGTTTATATACATGAATTGCCAGAAATGAGTTGCTGTGTTGTGACACTGGTCAATTGGTAAGACAGGAAAGAAGAAAAATAGAGAGTGATTTTTTCAGTGGGAAGCTGCGGGGAGTTGCTGCAACTAATGCTCTTGAGTTAGGGATTGATGTTGGCCACATTGATGCCACCCTGCATTTAGGCTTTCCGGGTAGCATTGCCAGGTTGAGTTCTTGATCACACATGCTGTTTTCAGGAATATGGATTACTTTGTTTTACATTTTTCATTAGGAGCCTTGCTATCTTTCATTCAGCCTATGGCAACAAGCAGGCAGATCTGGACGAAGAGAAAAGCCATCTCTTGCTGTGTATGTTGCATTTGAAGGACCTCTTGATCAATATTTTATGAAATTTCCGAAGAAACTCTTCAGTAGCCCAATTGAGTGCTGTCATATTGATGCTGAAAATCAGCAGGTTTGAAGTTTTCTGCAGGCAACACATTCCTTTTATTTAATTATTTTTTGTAACAATTTAAAAATTGTCACTTTTTGTAATTTATTTTAACAAAATGTCAATAAGTTTTAAAAATTAGCTAAATGTCATTTTTGGTCTCGTTAATACTTATATTTACCAATATGACATGGGTAAATATAATATTTACTGTTCATGATATTGGTATATGTGCAAATTTAATTGTTTATATGACTTAATTTGCATGTTTATTGGTAACTAAAATATGACATTTACTTAATAATCCAAAAAATATGACACTTAGATAATATTTCAAAAAATATTACATTTAGTAAAAAACCAAATATCAAAAGTTGACATCTATTTCAATATCCCTTATTTTTTTTTGGGAATCCATTCTTACAAAATTTTATGCTCATTTATTTAGATGCCTTCCACTGTCTTAGGTTCTTGAACAACAATTGGTCTGTGCTGCTCTTGAGCACCCCCTGAGTGTGATTTATGATGAGAAATATTTTGGCACTGGTTTGAGCAAGTCAATAATGACCCTTAAAAATAAGGGCTACCTGAGTTCTGATATGTCCCGTGATTCTTCTGCTAGAATATGGAGCTACATTGGGCACGAGGTGTTTTATTTTTTTCACACATTTATATTTAACATATTGGCTGAACCAAATTTAATCTGTGAAATTTTATTTGAGTAATGTGTCCTTCCTTCTTTAAGAATCTTTAAGAAGTTCTTTCTTTTATTTCCTTTTACAGAAACTTCCTTCACATGGAATTAGCATTCGAGCAATAGAGACTGTAAGATACAGTGTTATAGACAGAAGTAAGAATGAGGTCCTTGAAGAGATAGAGGAAAGCAAGGCTTTCTTTCAGGTAGCAAAGTTGCACTTCTCCTTTCATTGTCAACAGCTCACAGCCCTTTTTACCTCTCAGTTGGACATGCCTATTCTATATTTGGTTCCTTTAGTTTTAATGCAATTCATTTGATTTAGGTATATGAAGGTGCAGTCTATATGCAGCAGGGAAAAACTTATCTGGTTGAGGTATTGAATGTATCAGAAAAGGTTGCTTTGTGTCGTAGAGCAGATGTGAAATACTACACAAAAACCCGTGATTATACAGATGTTCATGTTCGAGGTGGTGATATGGTAAGTCTCTCAGTCTCAATCTTATTTTTTTCCTATTCTCCCCTGCTTTCCAACAATTTGTGCTACTTAATTTCACATGCTTGTATTAAGTTGTTTCATTTAGGCTGTGTTTTGCAATAACTTTTCAATTTACCTTTTTGTTTTGATCAATTAAAGCACCAAGAGCTATTTTTTGTTGTGTTTGATAATGTAGCTTTTAGAGGTTTAAGTAGCGTTTTATAAAATATCAACCTCCTTAACTTTTACCTTTTGTAAACACTTTAACAGCTTCTTAAATAGCTAAAGTTAATCAAACAGCTAATTTTTCCGAACAAGCCCTAAATTTGTTGTGTGGTTTATTAAGGTGTTACATACTTTTATTGAAAGGGATTAACTTTCTTTCTCTCGTGATGAGGGAGTTTATCTCTGTCCCTTAAATTATATCTTGCAAAATTCCATTATGGCTTGTGTAACATTGTCTTTCTGTTAAATTGTCTTTCTGTTAAATTTCTCTACTAGATATTGTGGTTTCTGGTCGTCATAACATTTACTTCCTGATGGTTACAACTACAGTAGGATATTTGAAGCACATAGAGTTGGTTATGGATAATTGTAGACTATTATAGTGGGATGGCAACTAATGTTGCAATGTTTGGAACTCCCAAATGTAAATGGGAGACAAAAACATGCATAATAACTGTGATGGATTTTTTTATTCATTTTACTGGTCCTATCAAAAGAAAATATTACCTCCATTTAAAAAGAAACTTATATTCTTTCGTTACACCAGAAGTTTGTTCGGTTCTGCTAGAAATTAAAAAAATATATATAATAATAATGATTTCATATTTATATTATGAAGTTGTGGTAGAACAATATTTTGATCCAGAAATATCAATATATGTGCTAATTGCACTTTGTTGTTGAGTTTGCCAAATTTAAAATGACTTTAGATGATGAATTAGTTGAGATTCAAACTATTTCTCCTGCATTTATTTAGGCTTATCCAGCAAGGGTTTCCAAGGACCAATCCTTAAAAACGACAGCTCAAGCAAGTTCTTGCAAAGTAACAACTACTTGGTTTGGCTTCTATTGCATACAGAGACGCACAAACAAAATCTTAGATAAATTTGATCTTTCGCTTCCTAATTACTCGTATGATTCACAGGTATGCTTACCGGTGTTACTATTTCATTCTTCACTCTCATCTGTTTAAGATGACGTTCGTCAGATTTGTCTCTCCACTCTCCAGCACACATATACACCAATCATAACTTGGCATTGTTTTTTCTATGCTTAATAGATTTCACTTCCTGTTTCGTTCTTGATCTACTTTGCATATTCCTGAATGCAGGCAGTTTGGATTCAAGTTTCTCAATCAGTTAAGAACTCTGTAATGAAAAATTTTCCATTCCGTGAGGGTCTGCATGCAGCTTCTCATGCTCTTCTTAAACTAGTGCCTCTGTAAGTCTTCAATATTTAGAGTGTTAAATTTGTAAAGTTATTTTTGGTAGTTTCTGTCATGAGAATGCTGCTACTGCTTTGTAATTGTATTGGGCTTACCACTGAATTGAACTGTAAGATTCTGGAGTTTATTTTTATGTGTGCTATTACTAGGTTGACCATGTTTCATACAGATTCTGTTTGCTATTGAGAGGTTGTGATCTTATTAATTTGCAATGCCTTGGGTGCAGATTTATAAGATGCAATTTATCTGACTTGGCTCCAGAGTGCCCCAACCCTCATGATACTCGCTACTGTCCTGAAAGAATTCTCATATATGATCAGCATCCAGGAGGAACTGGTGTCGCAAAGCAGGTGACTTGACTTGTATCAAATTGGAATGTCAAAAACTTGTATTGTGTGTAAAGAAAGCTAACCTTTGGCACCAATTTCAAAATGGCAATAAATAAATGCTGTTTTTTCGGTAGCTGAGGGCTTAGAGTTTTATAGGTTGATTAGCTATTTATTTTGCTTGACCATTTTATGAAGATTCATGTTCTTACCTTTGGTGGTCATTTGTGCAATAGATTCAACCTTATTTCACAGAGCTTCTGAATGCTGCTTTGGAACTACTCACATCCTGCCGCTGCTCCGTGGTCACCGGTTGCCCAAGCTGTGTTCAAGTCTGCATTACTGCTCACTTTATTTAATATTTGGGTTATTCATAATGAGATTACTAACAATTGTTGTTTCTGCATGTTGCCAGAGTATGGCTTGTCATGAGTTCAATGAGGAGATACACAAGGACGCAGCCATTGCAATCATCAAGGTTCTGCACAAAACCTGTGGAAGTGAAGACACGTTTGCTGTTTTCATTTTCAGCATCTGATTTTATGTATTTGTTGTTCAGGGTGTTTTGGATGCCGAGAAATCTCACTTGGAAGAAATGGCCATGCGTGACCCTTCCTGTAACCCTTAAGATGGATATGGATGCCCTGATTTGTGCAGTTCATTGACATTATGTACGTAGTTTTTAGTTCTATGTTCTTGAATGAATCATGTTTCTAATTAGTGGTTGATCGACATCTCGTAAACCAAAGTTACACAGGCAGCCCTCCTTACAGAGCAATAACTTGTAGGGGAAATGGAAAGTCGAATTCGTGAATGGCGGATCAGGTTGGCTATGAGGCGTATTTGGAGATTCGCTGTGCCTCGGATTTTCAGCTTCTCTTGGAGACCAAAACTATTGTCACGTGCTGAAGAAATGAAAGTTTATATTATATTAGTCACATGATAAATATATTAGCTCTAATTTGGCGTTCCTTGGGATAAGAATTAGTAGTGCAGAGAATATTTAGTTTGGCAAAGAGCAGTGCCATTATTTTGTATGTGAAGGCATCCACTTGCACATTGATATCAGTGCAATACGTTATTCTAAAACAAGGCCATATGCAATTGTTTAGTTTGGAATCTGAGCTCATCGTTCTGGTCGTTTAGTGTAATTATCCCGAGGAATTAACACCACTTAAACAGCAACCCCTAGTCCCTTAAAGGGAGGAACTGCTCGCCAATTCCAATGGTGAAATTATAATAGATGGTTAACTTTTGATGTTTTGGGTTTTTACTAAATATTATATATATATTTTGAAATATTTATTAAATTTCATATTTTTTAGACTATTCAATAAATGCCTTTTTTTTTTTACTGGTAAAAAAAAAAATGCTTTTTTGTCCCTTAACTGGAGATCATGGGTTTGATTCATGTTCTGGGAATGGAGCAAATTCTTGTGGCTAGCTTTTTATCACTTAGTGCATTGATCCGGATTAATTTGGATCTGTTGAACAATTTTAAAGGTAGTTACGTCTTGGGATATCGGGGTGGATAATTTAAAAAAAATAAAAAATTGCTATATTTTAGTTATTGGTAAATATTTTAACTTGTATACTACTATAAAAGTAAATATATATATATGTACCAATATGTGAAAGGTAAATTTGTGTATTTACCTATAACTTTTTTTTTTTTAAATTTTTGAAACTCGGTGAATGCAAGTGTTAAAGATGCAATGTTATTGGCCCAATTGTGATAATATGTTATTGGCCGTTGGAACTGCTTTGACATCAACGATTTATAGAACAATTACAGTTAGTATTTGGTACGGAGCATTTCTTTCTTCGTTCATCTCCATTCAAACTCAGTCCCCTCCATTCCCAGACAGAGGGATCGTAAACGTGGACTAATGGGATGGGCGATCGCACTACACGGAGGCGCTGGTGACATACCACTCTCCCTGCCACCTGATCGCCGCCTCCCTCGCGAGGCCGCTCTCCGTCACTGTCTTCAGATCGGTGTCTCCGCTCTCCAAGCCCAAAAGCACCCTCTCGATGTTGTGGAACTTGTGGTATGTGTTTCTTCAACATCACAATATTGTCCAACTCGTGTTTTCTATCTAAGAATACTCCAAAACCAAATAAATATGCGCTGTCCTGATTCGCTTAGACTGTATGATTGCAAGGTTCTGAGTTCTGTGCAATTGTTCCGTATTGTTGTTTTTGGCTCATGTTTGGTATGTGTGTAGGTTCGGGAACTGGAAAATCATCCCAATTTTAATGCTGGGAGAGGATCGGTGTTGACTAGTGCTGGTACTGTTGAGATGGAAGCTTGTATTATGGATGGCAAAACTAAAAAATGCGGTGCTGTTTCTGGGCTCACAACAGTTGTGAATGCTGTATCTTTAGCTCGCTTGGTCATGGAAAAAACTCCTCATATATATCTTGCTTTTGATGGAGCTGAAGCTTTTGCAAGGGAACAAGTTAGTCTTCATCTTAATCTTTGCATATATGTGTTGGAATTTTGATATACCATTTGAGCATACAATTTCTTTTGATTTCTGAATCGGCATTAACCAGATGTTCTGTCCCAACATATCCCAAGTTTTCTTTTAAACAATTGCTAAAATAATTAGCTTGCTGATTTGCAGTTTAGCATATTGATTGTTTATAATTACATTTTATTATGTTAATCTAAATTTATCAGGGTGTTGAGACTGTTGATTCAAGTCACTTTGTAACTCCTGAAAATATTGAGAGGTTAAAGCAGGCAAAAGAAGCAAATAGAGTGCAGGTATATATGCTTTTTTGCTACATGATTTTAAACTTATGTATTATGATGTTATTTGAATAAATTTGCGATTTAATCAACTGCTATGCACAATAGATTGATTACACACAACCAATTCAAAATGGTGAGAAAACCAAAAGTTCAACTGCTGATGGAGATAGCCAGATTGGAACTGTGGGATGTGTGGCAGTTGATGGAAATGGGAATTTGGCTGCTGCAACTTCTACTGGCGGATTGGTGAACAAAATGGTGGGTAGAATTGGCGATACGCCGGTAATAGGTGCTGGCACATATGCAAACAACCTCTGTGCAGTTTCTGCTACAGGCAAAGGGGAATCGATCATACGCAGTACTGTTGCTAGGGATGTGGCTGCTCTTATGGAGTATAAAGGCCTTTCTCTTAAGCAAGCAGCAGCTTATGTTGTTAATGAGAGTGTTCCAAGAGGCAATGTTGGGTTAGTTGCTGTCTCGGCTACAGGAGAAGTCACCATGCCCTTTAATACAACTGGTATGTTTCGTGCTTGCGCAACCGAAGATGGTTTTTCTGAAATTGGAATATGGGATTCTGAATGATGCTCGTGAACTTCAGGTCTCTATGATATTATGGTCATTTTTAGTTTGAAGAATAGTTGCAGAGAATAGTCTAAAAGAATGGATGTTTTGTGTGAAGATAATTGCTTTGAAACTATTCTTTTGTGATGCTTGAAAATTACTTCACAATCGAAAAACAATAAGAGTATTCTGCTCTTATACAAGTTATTTGTTTTTCAGAAAGAGAACAATTATTAAGATCTAATAAATAATTATTGTATATCGAAACAGAAGGGTCGGGTCTTCCATTCATCAAAAGACAAAAAAAAAAAAAAGAGGAATTTAAATTGACATCCAAAATCCCTTCCATTTTTTCCTTAATTTTCTGATGGTTTCTAACCTACGCCGAGAAATTTGGAATCAGCTACTACCGTAAATGTCCATCAATGGCGATCCTTTAAATCCAATTTTTTCCCATTCATAATGACAAAGGTCGTAACTTAGAACGTTATTCAAGGATCTAGCATTTAATTTCACTAGACTGATCTGTCGGTGATATATCCAAAATCCTTTTAATCCTTCTAACTGTAACCAACCTTACAAAATCTACTCATACTTACAAAAATTCTATGCGGGATTCAACTTGTATTTTGCAACTTTAAAATTAGCCTACCTCTCTTATTATGGTGTGAAAAAAGGCGAGAAAAATGGCCTTTTCTCATTACAAGTACGCAAACTGGCAACCATCATGGCCTGCGAAGGAAAATAAAAAGGAGAAAATTATTTATTTGAATTCATTAATTAAGTAATAATTAACTGATATAAGATATAATTTTAATGTGATTAGAGAAATAAACCTACTTGGATCCACAGTGATAAGCATGGCTGTTCCTCCAAAGGAGCAAGTTCCCCCAGCCACTTTTGTCCTCTGCCAGTAACTATTGAAGGCATAAGAAGCATGCGCAAACAATGTATTGGGCTGGAAGCATGACCCACTGGGCTGAATTGAGTCACAGTCAGCCCCAGATCCACAAGCATAATTCATTGCTTCTTCAATTATTGGGTCAGGCACCGAAGGCTTTGCCACGCACCACAATGCTTGCGGTATACTTGCCCTCGGAGGCGGCGGTGTTGCAATAGGCGGCGGATACACCACCGGAGGTAGAAAAATTGTTGGGCTCGGTACATACCCACTTGGAGACGGAATAAATGTTGGTGGGCTCGGCTCATAAAATGGTGGGCCTAAAATGGGCCCAGGCGGTGCGTTCGGTGTATACGTGATCGGACTGGGTACTGTTTCGGGTGGGCCTGGAATGAGAGAAGGTGGGCTAGGGACTATTTCTGGAGGATTTGGAATAGGTGTGGTTCCGGTTTCGGGTGGGCTCGGAAAAACACTGATTGGGCTTGGGGGTGGGCTTAGGATGGGAAGAACAGGAGGTAGGTAGTAAGAGGGAGGAGAGAAAGGCAGTGATGCAGTTGGGGTGGGAATTGCAGGAGGGGTTTGAGGGGTATTAGGGGGATAAATGCAATATGGAGGGGCAACTTCGGGGGATAAAGATTCATATGGTGGCAAATTAAATGGAGAACTTACATAAGGGTTCATAGTTTCTTTTTGGAGAAGTAATGAAGCCAAATCAAAGTGCTTTGTCACTCTCAAATTCTGCATGTGTTGGATCATTCTACTTTTAAGTACCTCTATTGATTTTCTTGCTTCTGCAAAAAGTTTATAATACAATTCTTAAATTTTGTCTTTAAAATTAGAAATTCATTAAAATAAATAAAAAGTTACTAATCTATCCATTTAATTCTAAATGTCATAATAAACCCTTTTTTTTATTCTTTTTTCAAATCTAAGTGTTATATTTGTTTAATTAGTAAATTTTTTATTTTCTTAAAATGTGTAAAAAAGTTATATAAAATAATAGAGAGAATATTATTTAAGCTATAAGCCATCTGGTAAGTGGCAGAATTTATTTATTTATTTTAAGAGACAACTTAACAAATATCATGTTTCGTAATTTACAAAATGTAAATAAACTTTAAATATTAGCTAAATTTAATTTTTTATAATACCACTATCATATGGATAAATATACATATTTACTGGTTACGGTATTGGTGTATACTCAATATTTACTTTTATATGTAAGTTAATAAACATATTTACTAAAATTAAAATATAACATATATTTAGTAATCCAAAAAATAATCTAAAATATGTTATTTATTTAATATTTCAAAAAAATATGATATTTAATAAAAATAAAAAAACAAAAGTTAACATCTATTATAACTTTCTTTTTTTTAATTTAAATAAAAAACTTAAAATAAATCTAATTTTATTATATTTTCATTTAAGATATAAAAATTTTTTGTTCAACATCAACAAGTGAATGTGGGAAAAAGGAATATTCAGTGTATTAAAAAAAATTGGATTAACAGAAGATTCTAATTCCCATTACAAGTGTAACAATAAAACCAAGTGGTATAATATAGATTACGTCAAAGGAAAAAAAGTGCATATAATATAGATAGATAACTATTCTTAGACTTGAAGGAACCGTACTTGATTTGTATCTTTTTGTTTTTTAGGAAAATGACTTGGTTTGTAGCTATATACATTTGGCCATTCACATTCTTAAAATGGTATAAAAAAAAAAAAAAACTATTTTCGTGTAGAAATATAAAATGGGTTTAAAAAAAATATTAGGAACTCAATCTTCAGACATTTTAGTAGGAAAATAAAAATGGAAGTTGAATGTAAGTAAATTATAATTTCTTAACAAGAAGAGAATGTAGGAAAAAGCTTACCACAGTAAAGAGCAAGATAGAGCAGAAAAATGCAAATGGTGTTGGAGTGTATGGTTCTTCTTGCCATGGCTCTTCAAGCTTCAAAGCTAGCTGTTATGAAATGTTGAAAGATGAAAGTACCAAGTAAGCTTATATAAGTAATAGAGACAAGTGGTTTTGTTAATAAAGATTGATTCTTTGAGAGACAGCCGATTTGCTTAGAAATGTGAAGATGAAGAAATGCACTATTAAAGGATTAAAAAATGTAATGAAAGGGTTTATTTTATAGGGAAGAGGATCGCCGTTTGTTTTCTTTTTTTTCTTTTAAGAGTCACTTGTTCTGTTATGGCATATATGCTTTCCTTGATAATGGCAAAAATTGAAGTGTTTAGTTCTTATTTTGCTTGCTTTCCACTCAAAGCTTACACATACATGTTCTGTTCTAGCAAAGGCCTTTTTGCTCATCAATGGTTTTTGATTTTATGCACTATTAATTAAAAGATAATGAAATACGGTTTAGTTTCTTATTTGTAATCAAATTTTGAAATCATTGATAAGCTATATAAAAAAAAAGTTAAGAGTCCTATTTCGATGTGGCATATTTAGAGTCCATTTTGCTTATCTGGCAACATAAAAAAAATAATTAGTTTTTAAATTGTTTAGACTTTATATCTTTTAATTTGAAACTATATTTTGTATATTTAATAATTTATTTATTATTATTATTGTGATCATTATCATTATTCACCATAATTATGATTTTAATACTTTTTTTTATAACTAACATATGTAAAAATTCTAAAACTCATTCTTTTTTACTATAAATTTTGGTTTGTTTCCCATATCAAAATTATTTTCAGTACAAAATTCGGTATGACACTATTAAATTTATATCGAATTTTTGTCAAGATAATTTTCATGATAGATGAGAATTCCCACAATACTATGCACACCCCTAAGACATACAAACTTAAGTGCATTTATTATTTATAAATTCCTCTAAATTTTAAAGTGAAGGTAGATTAAATGATACAATAATTATAAAAAATAAATTAGTTCTATATTTTGATTTTTCAAATATACAAGTAAATATCTTCTTAATAGAGGCCAAAAACATTATGAGACCCTTTGTATTATACTTTTTTTTTACATTAGTTCCCTCACTTTACTAATGACATTAATAAACCCCTAAACTTCATAAGTAATTTTATACGAGCACATTATTGGATGGGAAAGATAGAGAACGTATGATGATAAACTAACGAAAAGTGTGTTAATAACTGTGAAAGCTTAAAAAATGTCGTCGTTTTTAATGGGAATTAAGGAAAAAAAATTATTTCCTATCCTTCCAATATTCCTTCATCGTCGCTACTTTCTGCTTCTTCTTCTTCATCACTGTGACACCACCATCACCCACTTTCTGCTTTTGTAATCACAAGATCTCGAACGATTCACAACAAACAGCATCTATCCGTAGCAGTGCTGGAAGGTAGTAATACTGATAGCTGAACAGAAGATTCCCTAAACATTCACACCTAAAAAGAAAAATAATGAAATTAACTCAATTGGAAATTTGATATCGTAAGGACGAGAATTCAGAATATAGAGAGCGGAAAGGGCAAAGCATATACTGATAGTTGAACTACAGAAGATTCCATAAAAACAATCTATGCACAGACACTCGATGAAAAATAATACAGTCCTACCCAACACCATTAATCAATAATCACTATATTAATACTTCAAACAAGAAAATTTTGTAACCAATTTTCAAAATTCCTCAAACTATAGAATAATTGACTCCCAAAGTGTTTTTTTGGCACTCTCTGCTAAAAGTTAGGGACTTAACTGAGTTTGGTATTGTTATTTCTAATTGTATTTTGCTTTTAGTTTCTAGACCTAATATGTAATACTCGGAACTTAAAAATTTGGGAATTAGGATTTAACGGTGTGTACGGAAAAGTCGCCATTAATATTTTCGATAATAATAATAATAATAATAACTTAATATATATATCTTAATTTAGTTAAAAATATATATTAATAAATTAAAATTAAAATTATTATTAAAAAATTAAAAATTAAAATTAAGATAAGATTAGGGAAAAGTAAGAATTAATGAAGGTTGAAATTGAGGTATTTGGTAGTGAGAATCGGACAAACCAAATTAAAAGCAAAAACAAAAAAAGAAAAGAGTTGAGTGAGAGGAAGAACAGAAAAACAAAAGAAAATTTAACCAAAAATTTGAAAAACTAAGTTTTAAATTCGTGTATCTAATAAAAAATCCGAGCTTATAGCGTTGTAGCTCTCGTCGAGAGGAGTTGATTTCTGGTCTCAAACACGTCGACCGACGCCGGACGCCGACGAACGAGCCGGTCAAAGTCAGAAACCGAAAACAGTCAACAGAGATTTTCAGCCGGAATATCTCCGTCCACGGTGGTCCTCCGCTCAAGCTAAGACCCTCAATCGGTTGGGCTCATCGAGAGGAGTTCATTGGTACCGGCCTTGTCACCAGCTATCGCCGGAAAAGCTAATGGGTTTCGTGGGCCGGTGGTGAAAACGCAGCAGCAAGCGGGGAAGAAGAAGGACCAAAACGCGAACAGGGCACACGTTTCACCCAAAACGACCTTGTTTTGGTAAATTACTATTCAATCCTTCCGGTTTTTACTTTCTTCAATTAGGTCCAGGAAAATAATTATGATTAAGCCCCAGAATTTGTAGCCGCGTTTCAATTAGGTCCCTGTCTTATTATTTAATTCGAAACTCTGAAATAATTTCAGATTGGCCCCAAAACTTTAGGCCGCATTGCATAGGGACCCCTAAATAATTATAATTTGACCCCAGACATTGCTGCCGCGTTTCAATTGGGTCCCTCCGTCCCAATTTCGCCTAATAACTTCCAATTTCTTTCAATTTAGCCCTTTTTAATTATAAATTGACCCCAAAACTTAATTTAGCTATTCAATTAGGCCCTGTAAATTATTTAACAGCCCCCGAACTTTATTTTTGACTTCAATTGAGCCTAATTAATTAATAATTAATAGGAATTGAATTAATTACGCAATATTAAATATTCGTAGGCATGAATGAAATATGTACGCCTAATAAAAATATTTAAATATTATATTTAGGGTCTGAAAACGCTGAGACGCCTGAAAATTAAGCCAGCGCACGTGTAGGATTTTGCGGACATCCTTTTTCAGGTTTGGTACTATTAAATATTGAACTGAACTTTGGTTTTAGTTATTTATTTTAATTAAATACTATTTTTAACTATTTTAATGGGAACTCGGACGTGTGTTTGAGTCGTATAAAATGTTTGCAAATACTGACGCGGTAGATGCAGGCGCGATTTACCGAAGTGGTAAAAATGGTTTGGCGTTGCCAAAATATGTGGACTAGCCAAAATATGTGGACTACTAAACTATTTGAGATTAAAAAGTATGTGTATACTGTAATGTTAAATAAATGAACTTTATACTCTACGTGGTTAGGGAACTTAGTGATAAGTATATGTCGACATATGAGCAAAAATTCCTGTGCAGGTGGAAAAAAAAAGAAAGAAAAATAAAACGGGCGTGCCTGAGGGGTACGGCTCAAATGATAAACTTTATGAATATTATCGGTGTGCCTGAGGGGCTCGACTGATAACCGGCGTGCCATTGGAACACGACCGAACCTAAGGCTATAGGACTTATCATAGGAAGCCCAACAGGCCAGTAGAGTAAAAATGAGACTTATTAACTGTTTGAATGACAATTGATTTATGAAATGAATTTTATGGAATATGTTCTCTCTTGAATTTAATTATGATATGTATAATTTTTCGAAAGAAATTTGTCAACTGGTTTATACAGCATTGTGTTAAATCTATATATATTGTACCCACTGAGCATGGAGTTGCTTAGCAAGTTATTTCTTTAACTCGCATGTTCGCATGTAGATGAGCAGGAGGAACATCAGTAGCTTAGCGGGGTCCTGGAAGTCTTAGTGCTTGGAATGGAAATCTATCCTTTTGTTTTTGGCATGTATCTATATGGAAATTTTAAAGATGTGATAACTGATATAATATAATTACTAGAACTTTGTAGTCGTGTAAATATATGTAAATAGCTAGTAGGTATTGTTTGGTACGCTATGTATATTACTACCTCCGTTTTCAAATAATTGAGACTTGGCACTATTCACTCACAAAATTCTACAATAAAATCTGACCAAAACACCCTTAAAAGCAACATATATTGGGCCCCATAATGAAGAGAGAGAAGATAAAATTTTGGAGAAAA
>CATIWJ010437777.1:0-13325 GCA_949640765.1 Croton laevigatus | reverse complement strand
GTTTATTGAAAATAAGAAAATAAATAATTAATAAATTAATTTCAAAACTAATCCTTTAATTTTTTAATTTTTTCAAAAGAGCCCGTAAAAATTACATTTTGATCCTTCAATCATTATTTTAACAGAAAAAATTGACAAAAGAAGGTTATTGTCGACGGAAAAATAAATGAGGGAGATTTTTGTCCAAAAAATAAAAGACAGGGAGGAAAATGTAGAAATAGGTAATACACAGGGAGAAAATTGTAAATTTTCCTAAATTTTACCATAAATAATTTTTAAAACTGTATACATTTATAACATTAGACTATATAGGATGAATTTGAAATAATGATATAAGCATGAGGAAATAAGCTAATGTCACGACCCAAGGGATTGGCCTAGTGGTGAGGTAATGTCACCAAAGACCAAAGGCTCCAAGTTCAAAAATCCTTTTAGAGGTAACTAAAGCCCAAAAAAAAAAAGCTAATTAGTAAATTAAGCTGTCTTGTTTTGGCTCACTATTTCAGTACGAAATATCTGGGAAAATATTTTTCGTAACTATTAGGACAATTGGTGATGACAATTACATACTAATATGAAAAAATATAGGATACTCATTTTGACAAATAAGATGAAAATTAACAATAGATAGCTTTGGGAAATATTCATATCTACAAGTATGTTGGAGGAAAGAGGAGATAATTAACAAAATGTAATTATATTTAACAACAATAATAATAATACAAAAACATAAATCTCTCACAAACTTTATTTTGTGGATTTACACCAACTTATTCTACACTCACCCACAAATGTTTCCTACTCACACCATTCACATGTTTTACAATCAGCTTTATTTATAGAGCATGAAAACAAATACAAACCATGTAAATTTTATGACTAAATTGAAAGCCAACAACTCAACTAAATTCCACCACAATCTTGGCTTTATAACAGCTCATGACCACTAATCAACACTTATCATGTCCCTTGTCTTATTCAGACACTTTCACGTGCATGCATATACATGTTTTTTTTTTTTCTTTTATTTTTTTTATTCAATCACCATTCTTTTACCCCTTCCAATCACTCTCCAACACCTCACATGTACATTTCATCTTATTTTCTTTATTATTAAATAGATCAAATTTAATTCTCAACAAAGTAAACTTGATCATATTAACATTATTATAAGCCAAGTTTTTTTTTTTAAAAAAAAAATATATTATAAGCCAAGTGTCAAACATTATTATATAAAGTCTTAAGTCCACTTTAATAACATTTGTTTGTTGCCATATGTGCAATTAATACATGAAGTCTTTGTCAACTTACTAAAATAAAAATAATTCAAGTTGATCTAATTCACTTTGCTCCATGCAATCATACAAGCTCTGAATCACAACTCATAGACTAGAACATTAATATTGGAGATCAAGTTCACGACCAAAAAATAGAAAAGAGCGGAGGAAGAGCTTTTGATTTCTGAACAGCAACAGCAGAAACACAAAATTAAGCAGAAGACAACATTGGATTGCATTGCCAGTTAAGGTTAAGGATTACAATTTTGCTCATGTATTTCTTTAGCTCTCCGTATAATTTTATGGAAATTGCGATGTTAATGAATTAATACACATTTTGTGTCTGATTTGAGATCAACTATGGAATTATTCTGTGATTTGATTTACTTAGGTAATGCTGATTTTTGTTCTCTTCTGTTTTCCATTGAATTTCGTTGAAATTAAGATGTTGATCATGAACTAATTTTATCTTTGTCTAGGGTGTAGTATAGAGTAAATTTTGATATGAGTTTTGATTTCTATCCCATTTGTTTATTTTAAATTTTTTTAATTAGATTGAATAAAAGTTAAAGGACGAATGATTAGCTACCGTTTGTTTGACCTAAGTTTTGAATCAAGGAGTGAGAGTTGTAATTCATTGGCAAATTGCATCATTTTAAGATCTTAAAATGAATTAGAAATATAAGTTTTAAAAGTAGAATTTGGTTTCAATAAATTAGATTTTTTAAATGCGATAGCTAATAGAATACTTTTTATTATCGAATTTTTGGAAACTAAGTTCTTTAGAATAATCAATTAGGTGAATTTGACATCATATAGGATTAATTTACAAATTACGAACCTAGACACTTTTCATACTCTGTGTCAAACTTATTGCGTTTTCGTCGATATTTACTTCAATTATCAATTTTAAGCCTTCCATTTTATAATTTCGTCGATATTTACATATTTGATCGGATTGAGGTTTTTATTTTTATTGGAATTATTCTGAATTTTTTAAGCTAAAATAAGCAAAGAAAGGTAACAAAGCAAACTTAAAGAAAACAGGAGTTCGATAGCTGAAAAAACACGTAATGTGGGCCCGTCTAAGGAAAATCATACTATCAGAGTCCGCCGATGCGGGATTTTATTTTGAATTAGTTTCTTTCCTTATCGAAGGAAAATCGGGATTTTATTTTAAATGGTGGGCCTGATATGTAGGGATTCTTAATTAAATGAAATTAGGTCTTCCAAAGAAATATAAATAGAGAAAAGAGAGGATGGGGCTGAACATTGGTTTTTCACTTCTTTTTACGGAAGAATTTTTCTTAGGAATTCCAGAATGTGTTCTATGTCCTTTTGTGGCTAAACCTTTAATTTTTGGTTGAAGGAAGCCAATTGCAATTTATTGTAAGTATAAGACTTAGTAGTTTTTCTTAGTTTCTTTTATTTTAATGGTATTCATGATTTTTCTGAGATTATTTTCATGATTGAATTGATTAATTACTAGGGTGTACAACTAGTTGTTAATTGGATTTGTTCTACCGCTCGATTCAAATAATTGACGTTCATTTGTTTATTTCAACAAGGAGCACATAGAATTGTGATTCACTATGTTAGGAATCGATGATTTTATGAAAAAATTTTATCTAGATTAAATGCATGTCGTACATGTATTGTCTTATTTATTGGTTCTCTTGATTCTTAATGCTATTAGTTAATTGAATATATGATCGTATCTAGATTTGTTAATTGATAAGAATAATTAAAATATATGTTTTTAGTAGTTAATCTTAAGAGATGGCAGGTTTTAAAAACCACAATGAATAAACATTTAATAAAAGAATTATATTTGTGTGTATGATCACTATTGTCAATTGCATTGGTGACAGACAATCAAAGTTTGTTTTCATTCATTTTTCCCTCAATTAATTTCAATTTTTTACTGCAATTCTTTGATTTATTTGCTGAATTTTCTTCCTTCAATTAGTTTTAATTACTATCCACAAAATCCTCCCTTTTAGCTTTTTGCTTCACTTTTTAATGAATATTGTTGCTACTAATCTTTGCAAATTCTCTGTGGGATCGATTATTGCTTACCCTTGCTATATTACTATAATTTGATAGTTTGAATTTAATTTAGGTGCAAAAAACAGCACTGCCAGTCGCCCTCTTTTGTGATTTCGGGGTGAGCCACAACCAACCCAGCCTTCCTAATCAATAGGTTTTTTTTCCAAGACTCCATAGGGCATGAGTAGTGATGATGAAAGTGATAGTGGTGTTTGTGACGTTGGCTTGGAGCTCATGAGTTGCCTATGCATTCATGAGTTGGGCTGTAAATCCTAGAAGGCCTAGTAATAAAAGACATGCTTAGGTATATGGATCAGCTGGCTTCTTCATCGTTGATATTGATTAATGCAATAGCCAACCCCTATTGGCTTCTTCACGTTGACATTGATTAATGCAATAGCCAACCCTATTGGCTTCTTCATTGTTGACATTGACTAATGCAATAGCCAACCCTATTGTGAAGACAGTGACGTAGGGAGGTTGGGCCATTGGGCCGCTGGACATCCACCGTGAAAAATAAAAATTATAAGTTTTATTAATTAAAAATAAATAAATAAAAATTATTCATTTTCTTTTAGTAAAAAATAAATACGACTCTACTTTTAATTCCTTCTTTCCTCTTTTAGTAAAATCAAATTGTCGTTACTTTTACCAGTTACTACTACTACTGTGAAAAAGAATTTTCTACAATAAAAATTATTAAAACCCCATTCTGTAATAAAATGCAAGATAAATTATTGAATTATTGTTTAATTTACTATATTAAAAGAGATATCTTCGAAAAGTTAGCGATTTAGCTACTATAAATAGATTTCAATTAATAAAAAGTAGACAGAAATCATTGTTGTTTAACTATAATTTTTTATATTATTAATAAATTTTACATTTTTATGCCTTATTTTTATCTATTATTATTTTTAAGTGTACATTTAAATTGGACCCCTACAATGAAATTTTGGCTACGTCATTCTTTGATGGTTTTTTTTTTTTAACATAATTGTGAAGATTTCTTTCATAAGTAATTGAAACACACATGTAGTAGTACATAGGAATTTTCTGTGCTGATTATTTTTTTGTATCTCTCTGTTTTGACCTTATTCACGGAGCTCGGTTCTATATTTTACAAGGAGTCATTTTTGCAGAAATTAAGTTTAGAAATGTTTTAACGGGTAATAAATTCATAAGAAAATAAAAGAAAAATAATTTTATATATCTAAACTTGTTTTAATAAAATAATAAAAAAATAATTTTATATACCAATTACTAGAATGAAATAAAAAAAATCATTTTCCAGAAGCTATTGGTCGGTAGTGAAAGGAATTAAGAGGAAACAAATTTATATACTAGTGGTTAGTGACAAAAAGTGAAAGAAAATAAATTTATTTTTTGACAATTGGCAGTGGCCCGCGACCGACTATGGTTCTAGTACTCAAGCAAGAGACATTTGCATATTTTAAAAAAATAAATTTATATACTAACTGCTGATATAGAAAATAAAAATTAATAATAATTTAACTAATGGTGTATTAGACAAACAATAAAAAAAATGATATTTCTCTAATTAAAACATAAAAATGCTATTTATTTAAACAAAACTTAAAAGTGTGCTATCTATTACAATTTTCCAATAGAATACTATTTTAGTCTTCCAAATTTAATTCTGTGGAATTTCAATTAATTCTTTATCTGATTCACTCAATTTCATCATTAAATTTGATATTTTATACTTTTTATCCAAAAAATGTAAGAAATAAGAGGGGCTATCTAATTACTCAAACGAGGTGAGATTGATTTTTTATGTCTTGAAAAATTTGAGATAAGACTCGAAATTATACAATAACACTCCTAAAATTATTAGCCATAATTCCACGGTTTCTTACATTGGAGATAATTTCATGCATATGACTCAATAACATAAGTAGACAAAAAACGCAAAAAATCCTTTCAAGTTACTTGAAAAAGAAAAGAAAAGAAAAGAAGATAGCTACACAAACAAAACCCTTTCAACTGACTTCAAAAAGAAAAGAGGAATAGTATTGTAATGCATAACACAATAATAAGTAGCATAGAAACTTATAAACTTGCAATTAGCATATTATGAAGCCTCTTATTGGGAGAAGCAAACGCCAAGAACTCAGAATTACATTGAAGATGCTTCATTCTTTTATCATCTAAAGTAATCCAAGCATCAACCCCTTCATCACCATCGTTTGAATCTAAGAAAACTGTCAGGTTTCTAAATGCAGCTCCTGCTTTTCCCACAACCCCAACCCAATACGGCTCTCCCCACCCAAAATCCGGCTTCGTAAACGGCATATTACACCAACTTGTAAAAGCAAAAATATCTGGCTTTTCTGAAGAAAATAACCCTTTTAATTGCTCACAATAATCTGACATAGTTTCAAACCCATCCTCACCTTGTAAGCTAGCTGTATAACCAGCTTTATATGATCCGATTGCTTCACTTAATATACCTGTTAGTTCAAGTAACTCTTTTTTATCCTCAGGATTTGCAGCTGCTACAGCCCACCAAAATAAATTTCCTATGGATCCTTTTTTCATCGGTGGCTTTGTATACAGCCGCAGATTTACTGCTTCGACTAAAATCGACGTTCTAGGTTCACCTCCTGTGTTAGATGTAGCTTCCATACAGTATTTCCAAATGAAACACGACAGCGTTTCAATTCGGGTTGGTTGAGCTCCATTGGCTTTTGCTTTAACTTGTAGTGTAGCTATGGCTTCACGGCTGAAAGAAAATCTTTTTGTAATCTAATTAGCTTCAGGGACGGACAGAAAGGGGGGGCTGCAGTGGCTATAGCCCCTCCCACTTTTTATTTTTTTTTAAATTTCCTTGCTTTTTTTTGTTTTTTTTTCAAAATTTTTTTCAGCCCCTAATAATTATAAGGCATAGCCCCCACCCTTCGAATCTGCGTTCGTCACTGATTAGCTTCACTGAACCATAAACTCTCCATTAGAGATACGTGACTTTCAGGAATTGAGATTCTTGATGGAAAAACAGTATAAGATTCATGGAGATCTGGCGTTATAACTCCGTTAACATCTCCACGATGCAAAGAAGTCCAAGAAGAAATGAAAGCAGATGCTGTTGTGCCATCTATTAGCTTATGTGAAAAACTCAAACCCAATGCTATTCCACCACAACTAAAAATGCTTATTTGGAAGGCAACTATAGGTAATTCCTTGCACAATTCCTTGCTAAAGGGCTTACAAGGAAGGAAACTGTTTAATAACTCCGTTTGATGGAGCTTGAGAAACTCAGACATGGTGCAACTAACTTTAGCTTCGAAAAAAGGAACGCCTTCATCGAAACGATGGATATGGAGATTATTTGAAGTGGGTCTTCCAGAAAAAGGGTAATATAAATTCAGTGTTTGAGAAAGAGATTTCTTCAAATGGGAAAGGAGTTGACGAGCACTAGTGATGTTATTCAAGGGGTAGAAGTAAATAGTTGGAACATAAGTTGTAGGAGTAAGTTGATCGAAAAAGGTGAGTTTGTATGGTTTGTTGTGCTTAATTGAATGGGAAGACGGCTTTATCAATTCCCTTGAAATGATTTGAACTTCCATATCTATTGTGTAGCTAGTTGCTTTTTTCTTTTAGAGAACTTGTTGCTATTCTTATGAATGTAGCACTATAGTATATATAGAACAGAAAGGGTAAAAGTATCGAAGAGAAATTGTCAATACAGAGTACCAAGGTTAAATGTCGTGGATCACTGTTTACAGTTTTTAGTTATGTTTTGCAATTAATATAAAATAAGATGTACTATTAAATTGACACTCATGTTTAATTTATAATGCAGAACCAAAATCTGAAAATTATGACTCATTATATTTAAACTCGGAGCTCTGTACAAAAAATTCAGCAGACCATTTTGAAAATAAAAATGAAAAAATTGAAATTATCGAGGTCTTTCTTCGAGACCTCTATCCTTTGCTAATATAGAAAATATTAGGCCACGGCTTATAATCAGATATACACTTATTTTTAATACAAAAACAACTATTCTCTAACAAAAAATTTGCCTACACATGATGTGCTAATAATTCTTATATACCAAAACTATTGAAAAGTTATGCATTTTCTAAAAACTACTAAAATAGTGTAGAAAAATTATATTAGCGCATGAGGATTTTAGAAGTATTTATAATATATAATCAATGTAATTATCCTAAGTAGTATCTAGAGAAATCTTAGATGGATACATTTGTAGGAAGAATCTAGAAATTAGGAGAAAAAGTAAGGATCTACCAACAACTATAAATAGCTCTTGAGAGTTATCATTTGTATACAAGGGGAACAAAATAATCATTCAAGTCAATAAAGATTTAAGTATTTGGAGAGAAGGGATTTGATTGAACATAGAGGGGATGGTGTGAGCCGAACGGTGATATTTTCGGTGGCAATGGCGGCTAAAGGAAGGGCGGCAGTGATTAGGGCATCTGAAGGAAGAAGAAGACATGCCTAATTTCTATTTCAGTCTTTCATTTCATTAATTTTCTTAAAATGGTCCGTAAAATTACATTTTGATTCTTTTACCATTATTTTAACAGAAAAATAAACAGAAATGATATTTTTATCAACGAAAATATAAAGCAATGAGTTTTTTGTCCAAAAACTAAAAGAAATAGAGGAAAATGTAGGTTAAGGTAAAACATGGGGAGGTTTTTGTAAATTTTCTTACAAAAAATTCTGCAAATAAAGGAGCAAAAGAGTTACGTAGTGATTGATTTGCAAACTTCATAATAGCAACTTTGTGCACCCTACAATAACTCTATATTAGGGTTTTTTTTTTTTTTGTTATTATACTTTTTAAATTATTATTATTATTATTATTATTATTATTATTATTATTATTATTATTATTACGAGTTTCTGAATGTGATTAAAGCTCAAGGGAACTTTTAAGGTTCCTTATATAGGAAATGGGGGTGGAGGCAATGACCTAAGAGCTCCAGGAATCTTGTGCCCTAGGAGCCATGATCTAGTCAGACCTGAGCCCACTAAGCCCACTACCCTCTACATGAGAGGTCCTTCTAGGGGGCTTATAGAGGGTAAAGCTCCTCCTCGAGGGGCACTTTCTAAGGAGTGTTCTACAAATGTCCCCCCTCAAGTCCAAGTCATTTCATGTCTTGGCAACAATAATATATTAAAAATTAAGACTGCCTTTTTATATCTAATGCATGTAATTATGCCTTATTACGACCTTAATCTCAACGCTCTAAACTATAAAGTCCTTAACTTGATGGATACATGATAGTCCACTTCTAGTACTTGAAGAATTCAAGAGCCACAAGTGGAAACTAATGCGCGAAAAGATATCATCATTGAGAAACACAAAGCTCACTTATCAGGGTCTTACGCTTTAAGTTAAGCTTCATAAGAGATTATCCACTTATATGTAAGGGAATGTCATCTTTAGGCGGCACAGAGAGCTCGGTTGACAAAGACCTGAACTTAAACTCAAACGCCATAAAGGATTAACCAATTATGTGTTAGTAGAAGTCGTCAGGCGGCGCAGAGCTCACCTAACAAGGACTTGAACTTGGAATTAAACTCAAGCTCCATAAGGGATTAACCACTTATGGGTAAGGAAAGGTCATCTTTGGGCAGCGTGAAGCTTGTCTAACAAAGACTTATGTTTTGAGCAAAGCACCATAAGAGATTACCTCTTAGGCGTAGGGTGAGGTCGATGGGATGACCAAAATCATGGAAAATAAGGAGGTTTTCATGGATAAAAAAAGGGTTGAAAAACCCCAAGGTCAAGTAGATAAAGACCTTAGCTCTCCAACAGTGAATATAGCTTCCAATGAGGGCCCTGGTGATCATGAAGGTGTTGCCATTTTTTTTAGGCATAATGCTTTTGAGCATGTTGGAGAGTGATTCTACTAGTACTAGTGCTCCTAGCCAAGCCTGCACACAAATTGCAAATTCCCCCAGAGATGTTGCTTATATAAATTTGCCCCCGTATATTTCTTATGTAAATTTCGACCATAAGTATAATGAATTTTAACTTCTGACGTCCCTCCCAAGAGGGTCTGAAAAGGGGACGGATGGGTTGATTAGGAATTGCCTGTTTTTGGTGCTTACAAGATAACTCGTGCTAAAAACTTTAAGTCTTCCTCCTATTCAACTATGGAGATGGCACTTCTCTATCAGACCTTGTTATTAGAAAACATTTCACCATGGAACTAGATTTCCCTGCTAATAAAAATGAAGTTGTAGATTTCCCTGCTAAGAAAAATAAAGTTGATAGCCTAACCATTAGCAAACTAGCAGAAGACAGGATAAAGAGCAATCTTGAGGTGCGTCACTATAACCTTCCTTATATTTGCAAGGTGCTTCTCTCATCCTTATCTATGATTTATTATAAGCATTGTTCAAATGATAAGCCTTAAGTGATACGTTTGCGAGCCTAGGCTGCAAACAACCTCGAGATGAACAAGGTTTCCAAAAAATTGTAACAAAAGAGAATGCCCTCAAGGATAAGAAGTACCTACAAGAGTAGCTCCAACAGCAACCTTGAGGTTGTAAAGAAGAAAAGCACGGATATGGAAAAAGATTTGAAGTCTTGTTGACATGAGAGCTCATGCAAAAAGACAGAGCTTGCCTGTAACACCCTAATTTTTAAATATTGAATTTTTAATTAAAAAGACTAATTCGAAATAAAAATTTATTTCGAGCAGTATTTTAGAAATTTTAAACTATTGCTATTTTGGGTAAATAATAAAATAGTATAAGGGCATTACAATCCAAATATTATACGAAAATTGACTGAATAGTTAAGCGCATTATGGTATTTTTAATCGAAAGATATTTTAAATAAATAAATATTATTATTATTATTATTATTATTATTCAAAGAAGAGAACAAAATCATATTTCCATTTTTCCCTCAATTTTTCTTCTTCTTCTTCATCATTTTCATCTTTCCCTTCTCCCTACAACCGGCGACGCAGCAGCGCAAAGCCACTGCCGCTGCGCTGCAGCTATCTCTGCCCCATCTCAGCCATCGCCACCTTCCTCTTCCCTTCCTTCTTCTTTAACCGGTGAAGAAACAAGAGAGACGGATCGCGATGGTGAGGAGAGAGAAACCAGCGAAACAGAGAGGAATTTCGATGAAGTTTTCCGACCACCTCCGGTGGACCGATGGAGGGTTTGAGGGAAGATTTGGACTCCTCACTCTCCAAACTCTTCGATGGTCATACCCTTGTTGCCGATCTGTAACCCGAACAAAATTTATGTACAAACTTCCGACGCGATTTTCGGCGACACCGGTGGTCGGACAGCGACATGGGGGCAGATTTAAACTCCTCTCATCACAAGCTTTCCGATGGTATAAAGCTTTTCCTTGATCTGTGGCCTGAACATAAATCACGTTTAACGACAGCCGGTTTCATCGTCATTTCCGGCATCTACTAGCGATTTTCTGTTTAGTTCAACGGTAGATTCTTAATCCTCTCTTCTTAAGCTTTCTAGTGATGTTGAGATTGTTGCGATTGGTCGCCAATTTTGAAAGTTAAGTTTTTCGGTGACAGGTAGAATTGTTTATTGAGTTTTCCGGCGAATTCGTGTTTGATATGTTGATTGTGATTACGTTTCTGGAATCCTTGCAGTGAGACGAAGCCAACGGTGTGCTCGAATTTACTGTATTTGGTTAAATTATTGGGAACTCGAACGTGTGTTCGAGTCGAATATAAATGTTTGCTGAATTTTTAATAGCGACGCGATAATCGCGAGTGCGATGTTATCTGCTTGGTAAAGACAAAATTAAAGAATTTCATTTAAACTGTTTATTTCTAATAATTGATACTTTTGCTATATTTTGAAGATTATTATATTATGAACTGAAACGTGGATTTGAGTTATATTTAAATGCTTATTATATTAACGCGGTAGTCGTAGACGCGAAGCTACCAACGCGGTAAATAAAAAAATGTGACATTGATAATATATGAGAATTCTGAAATGATGTTTGAGATGAACATGATCATTTAATATATATTTTATATACTCCACTTGGTTATGGACCTAGCGATAAGTATATGTCGACATATGGGCAAAATTCATGTACAGGTGAACAAATGAAGTGAGATAATGAAATGAAATGAAAACAACAGGCATAACTACGGTTTAAGGCCTATAAAATGGGAAATAGGCGTATAAGTGAAATACGACCCCAATGATTGAAGAGAAAACGGCGTATATGAGAAATACAGCCGACACTAATAGTCCTTGGGCTTATCCTTAAAAATCTAGTAAAACCAATAAAGTAAAAATGTGCTAAATGGAAGTATTTTGAGATTTGAACTATGATTTGTGTTTTATTATTTGTTTATCTTTTAAGTATAAATATTATTTGAATATTTATATGAAATGAATTCGTCAATTGGTTTTAAAAAATACTGTA
The DNA here is from genome assembly GCA_949640765.1 of Croton laevigatus. Taxonomy (NCBI): domain Eukaryota; kingdom Viridiplantae; phylum Streptophyta; class Magnoliopsida; order Malpighiales; family Euphorbiaceae; genus Croton; species Croton laevigatus. The sequence continues at coordinate 1,568 of CATIWJ010437777.1, read as the reverse complement.
TTATATATTGTACCCACTGAGCATGGAGTTGCTCAGCGAGTTATTTTTGTAACTCGCAGGTCCACAGATAGAAGAAATTGAATAGCAGCATATACCTGGTCCGTTCCTAGAAGTCAAGCGTTGGTATAACGTTTGGTTTTATTTAGTTTGGCATGTACTGGATATTGAAAATTATTTGATATGGGTCAATATTGTAAAGTAGCTAGTATATGAGAAATGATTTAAGATATTTATGATGTAATAGCAAATAAAAAAAAATTCTGTAAGCAGTAATGGAAGTTAACAGTTCTGTAACACTTCAGTCTGGCTTATTCGTAAGTTGGATTTGGGGTGTTACATTTTTTGTATCAGAGCTTCGGTTTAGCCGTTCCTGGGCAGTTAAACCGGTTTAAATCTTAAAAAAATAATATACGGTTAGATTTAAGGAATAGTACATGCCAATTAGGAACACGAATACGTAAAATGAAAATTTAAAGAATAAATTAGAAATAAGGTAGAGGGACATAAGAAAATGTTTAAAAATAATAATAATAGTAACAATAAGTGAAGAAATATACTGCACTATTAAAATTCTATTTAAGGAGACTACATTGTGGTATTTCTCTAGGAATTATCAAATTAATGAATTTTGAAATTATTAAACATCAAAATTTAGAATTTAATAAGAAAAGACAAATAAAATTATTGGGATTTAATAAATAAAGCTAAGATATAAATAAATAAATCATATATTCGATAAACAAAAGAGAAAATAAAATTCTTTTCCATATGAAAAAGGTGAGAAATAATACAAAATCCAAATTTATAAACCAAGTCTAGAAAATTAGTATAAATATAGATCAAAATATGCAAAATTTTGGTATTACAATAAAAGTTAAATAGTATAAATTTTTGAACCAAGTATAAAAAGGGAAAGTATAGTATTAACAGAGTTATGATATTTTAGAAACAAAAAGTATATAACATTATTGTGTAGAAAGATATAGTGTATAAATAATTTGAATTAATAATAATAAGTAATTAAGGCAAGGAAAGTGTTAGTGTTTAATGGGATTAAAATAAGACACGAGGACATTATTAATTGATTAGTGTCCTACAAATCAAATGGTAAAATAAATGCAAAGGAAAATTTTTATTAATGGTTAACAAGCTACAAATACTTAATCTGATATTTTTCTTTTACTACTCTCACCAACAAACCAGTCCAATGAAGTTACACCGGGATCTGTAATTGGACTAAAAGCAGTTAAACGGTTCAATAAACAATTTACATCTGAATCAATAATAAAAAAATTTCGAGATTGGACTGACATAAATCCTTTCTCTACAATCAAGTCTATAAAAACTAAAAATGGAGTATAAGAATCGTCAACATTTAGTAATCCAATGGGTTTCTTATGAATCCCTAACTGAGCCCAAGTTGTTACTTCAAGAAATTCTTCTAATGTTCCATAGCCACCGGGCAGAGCTATGAAAGCATCTGAATGCTTGTGCATTGTAGCTTTACGCTAGTGCATTGAATCCACGAGTATTTTGTTGTCCCCGAGAGTGGTATCAACTAAACCACT
>CATIWJ010437762.1:0-16558 GCA_949640765.1 Croton laevigatus | reverse complement strand
AACTTTAATATGTTGTGTAAAACTTAATACTCTCGTATGCATAAAAATAATGTGTGTATTTGACATTTGGTTTATTTAATAAATATGAACCTTTTGTGAAATAAATAATATACTTTAGGTATTTGTTGAGTTCGTTACTGTGCAAGTGGATTCTGTCAAAGGAGTCTGGAATTTAAGTAGTCCATTGTGACTCTCCAGTCTTTCCTAGGAATCTATCTTGGAATGGTGTTCTGTCTAGGAAACTCATTTGAGGACTTACCTAGGAACTACCGAATCAGTTAACTCTCTACAAGTATTAGTAAATAACTTGAATTAAAATAAAAGTAAAGAAAAAAATAGAGGGTAATACGACAATAAAGACAGTAGTAGCCCTCTTATGGCTTTACTACAGTAGATCTATAAGGGGCGCTACATATATGGGTCATATATACCATATACCGGTATATATGGGTATATATATTGATATTTGGAGGGAAGAGAATCACATATGGCGACTAAAAATTTGGAGAATAAGAAGTGGAGATGTACGGTATATTCAATCCATATATCGGTATATGAGTCATATATATTGGTGTGTGTGTGTGTACCGGTACATCTCTTCTTCTTATTTCTCAAACTGCTATAGTTTGATTTTTCTCATTAAACAGCCTCGTTATCATTTATTCTATCAATAATGTTGATTAATCTCTTGTCCAGCCTCCTGCCTATAAATAGCTAAAGGTTTTCACTCTATTTTGCACTTAGAATGAAAACTCTCTTCAAAATATTTTTGTTCTGCTTCCTATTTTTGTAAGGTAGGGCTGGTAGTCATTCTTCCTAGGTTTCCGATGATAAACTCTGCTCGCGATTGTGTTCTTATAATGTTGCTGTTCTGTTGTATCTTGGGAGACAATTGTCTATTACGAACAAATCTCATCTTAAGGAGACTGTTCATACATGCCTCAGTGCTACTTCATCTTCATTTTGGTTGAGGTTTAAATTTGGTTTACTTGCTATTATATTGAGTTTATTTCTGTTTACAATATTGCAATTGCAATTTCTGATTATATAATTCGAAACTAATATGCTTCTAACAGATAATAACTTGGTATGTAAGCCATGTACCAGGATTATATATGAGCCATATACTGGCATACAACACTCCATCATCTTTTCCAAATAAACCCTAGCCGCCATTTCTGTTTCTGACTCCTCCAAAAGCAACAACATAATCCCAAAAAAAAAAGGGGAAAATCAAAGCAAAAGAATCACAAATCGAGAACTATGAGAAGAAGATGAAGAAGAAGACAAACCCACTAAAGGGGTATTAGGGTCTGGTCATAGTTTGGTTCGATGCTAGCGGTAAAGTAGTGGCAAAACCAAATATTCACACGGAGGGGGAGACAACGGTAGACAACAGCAAACAAAAGCGAGACATGTCTTCTTTTGTGCATTCGTATTCTTATCGGATGCTTCACTAGTTGTTAGAAACTGGCACAAAAATTTCTTCATATCTATAAAATGGTAATAAAATCAATTATTTAATTCAATACCCAGTACTAATTTTCTACAATTAAAATAGATTCAACAATATTCAGAAAAATAAAATATTATTTTATAAAATGTAATTTTAATTAGAAATCCAAGAAAATCTAAACATTGATTTGTGAATGTGTTATTATGGACAGAACAAGTCAGAGAAAAGATAATAGTATCCATTTACCCATTTTAAACTATATCCATAAAAAAAAAATAACTTGATGTAAAACATGCTTCATATCATATTCCAAGAAAAAATAAATTGGGAAAGGGAGCCCACTAAACTAGAGATTTTGATGACGATTGGGGAAAAAAACATTGATTTTCTATAGCTAAGAATGCCGTTGTTTGAGCGTCGGTAAAAAATAGTAGCAGTTTGAGCTTGAATAAAGAAAACAAAATAGCAGCAGGTTTACATTTTGTTCTATTACATTTGGGTTTAAACACAATAATCCACCACCAACCCATATACTAGTATTTGGTATTTTATTTGAAAAGAAAAGTAAAATTGTAACCATTTGAGCGTCAAAGGGAAAAAAAAAGAAAAGAAAACAAGACATTAGCAACCAGCAAGAGGGGAGTTTCGAAGTAGAGAATTTGGGGTTTAGAGTGAAATAACCTACCACCAAGCCCTAACTGAACATTTATTATCACCCAAAATTAAATAGTACCTATTCCAAAAGCAAGAAACTCAATATAAATAAAATTTTCATCGGCGGACTGAAGCAGCCGACCACCTTACCCCGATTATAGTTTCACCTCTGTGGTGAAGGAAGTCATAATTGGAAATTGAGATGTCGACGAAGGATTGGAAGTCGCAATCTAGAACTCTGTAAAAATGAAAAACACGGTGAACACAAAAAAAAAAGAACAAATATCAATTTTTTAATTCATTTAATTAAAAGGTATCTTTTTTGGCAAAAATAAAATAAAAGGTATTTTAAACTTTAAGTGTGCTATGTTAAAATTTCAGAATGCGCCATTTACTAACCTTCCTTTATACTAATATTTTAAATTTATTGATATTTGTGATAATAAAATAAAAAAAAGTGACGTTTCTTACCGTAACAGAGCTCGTACTTGTCATTTTGCGAATGAATGAGTTGAAAGCAGATTAGCGAAGAATTTAAGAGGATATGAAAACATATTAGTAAAAAATTTAAGGATCTAAAACAAATATTTCAAATAAAAAAAAAAGAAAAAAGAGAAACTCCTCTCATTTTTTCAGTCTCCCTCCCATTCTTCACACAAAATCAAAACTCGAAAAACGTAAATTCGATTTAGGGTTCCTTGTCTCGATTTCCCATGGCAACTCACAACCACCTTGAAGATGTAAGTTCCACCTCTTCATTCTCATACTTTCGGTTAGGGTTTTGTTTTTGATTCGCTGAATTTAATTTTGAAAACGCATGTTAGGATGATGATTTTGGCGGTGATTTTCCCGGGAGTCATAATAACAGGCGTTCAGGTTTTACCTAACTCTCAAGTTCTTTTACTTAGTAACCAAACGTCCAAGTTTTCATTCGAGATTTCTGTTAGTGAATGTGCATCCTGTGTCTAACTTAGGTAATAAACGAAGCTTTGGAGAGCTTGAGGACGATGAAGATGATATTTTTAGCTCTAAGAAGGTAATTTGATGAATTATACTGTTAAGTAAAGTAATGAGATCACAACATTGTTTTCCAATTCAACTGCCGAGAAGCTGGTCGGTTTTAATTGTGAAATATTGCTTGCTTCCATTGCAGGGCAACACAAAGGTAGAAGAAACTGCAATGATTTTATCTCTTCGTGAGAGGTACATTAAGTTTTAGACTTTATCTATATTTTAAGTGAAGAGAATAATAGGGTTTATATCATAGTTAGTTGATATTCAATTTCGTACGTTTGTGCCTTATATTTGGCTTTTGCTTTTGCAGTCTTGACAACTGCAAAAATGCATTCTCAACATGCCAAGTATGTATTCCCATCTCTCTGCTTCCTTTTTTTTTTGCATTGCATTGAGCTTCCTTTTCTTTTTGTTGATTCATTCAATTGTTTTATGGATGGGTAGTGTGATATTTGCAATGTTTTGGCATGAGGAATTAGATTTCGTTTTCCTGTTCAAGAATATGGACTGTATTATTTTATATTATAGGTAATAAAAATAAGACAATAGTGTTCCGATGCTCATGAGTACTTGCACCAATTTTCTGGATTTGATCGGATGTACATTCTTCTGAAACTAATTGTTTTTTTTTTTTTAAAGTATGTTCATATTATACAGTTTAGTTGTATATTAGAAAATCTTATATTTGTGAAGGACAAAAATAGATTGCTGCAGAAGCAGTCATGTGAAATTGCCTGAAGAACTCTTCCCCAAGAGATAAAAAAAACTATTTCCTCTGTTTCTTTTTAAATTTTTCTTCTTTTTGAATGCAACTGAGTTAAGCAATTGCATGCATTCAAACTTGATTGGAGCTAATATTTAAATTCATATTGCTGACCCCCAATTAGTTTGGGACTATGACATGTTTGTTGTTGTCTTTATGCAATTGACTTTAAAAATTAAATGGGTAATTAAAATTTTGTAATTTTCTACTTAGTTATATTTAATGGACATTATAGATTGGAATTGGCTGTGGTCAACTATAATTTGGCAGTATCTTTACTAATTATTTCGAAGGTATAAAGTTCCAAGTAAATTATGTTTCTGGATGCTTTTGGATGTCATTACTTTGGTAACTTAAATACAGCGGTATCCAATCCTTCTCTTTGTTCTTACAGGTTTATACCAAGTCTTAACATTTTTAGTCTTCATTTTTTAATTTGTCAAAATAACTATGGAAGGTTGAGTGGCTGTGAACTGTGATTCAATGGTCCCAAAATTAAATGTTATTGCATGTATACATGATCATTGCTACCTAATTTTGTGGTTTTTGACAGTATCTGTTGTTTTTTTATTTGCAACATTGAATTATTGTTGGCAACATTGAATTATTGTTGTTAATATTGATTCCAGGCGGAGCTTGAAGTTGCAAAATCAGAATTTCAGAAGTGGCATTCATCATTTGAGAACGAGTCTTTCATCCCTGCTGGGGTATCTCTTGGTTAGTTGAAGTGTTGCATGTTGTATATGTTGGCATAACCTGGAATTTTCTGAGAATTTATCTCATTTATGATCATTCTATACATACTTTACTTTTTATAAAGTCAATTTGTGTTGGTCTTTGCAGAGCCTAAATTCGTGATCAATTATCTCCAGACCCTGAAATCTTCTGAGGAGTCGTTGCGAGAGCAGGTTTAGTAGCCTTCTGTATCTGCATAAGAAGTCTTTGTTGATCATGTAGGATTTAGCCTGTGTTTTCTCCTTATTGTCAGCTAGAAAAAGCTAAGAAAAAAGAAGCTGCATTCATTGTAACATTTGCAAAACGAGAGCAAGAGATAGCAGAGTTAAAGGTGATATTTTCTGTACATTTTGACATTCTTTTTTAATCTGGTAGTAGATTTATTATAAAATGTTGGAGGAATAGGTTACCTCAAAAAGGCTGCAAGGAAAATAACATAGAACTTGTAGCAAGTGGCTGTCTGCAGCTGACCTTAATACTCGGGAAGTTGTGTGGACTTTAATGAGGAACGTGCATGGTCTGCAGTTTCCATAGAATTTAATACACTTCTTGTGGAAATCATATCCTCCTATTCAGCTATTCTTAATTCGAAAGTTATGCCTTTTTTGAAAAAGTGCTCATGCCTAAAGGAAAACAGCACAGGGAATGGTGATTATGGTTTAGAGGAAGGATATGATAGCTTTTGTTTATAGTATGGTTTAATTCTTGTCTAAGGAGTACATCTTGTAGAGCTTATTAAATGACTCTGTCGAGTCTTTCACATGTATGTTATATCTCTAGTTGCATCTTGCTATCTTATCTAACTCAAAACCTCTTCTGAATTCCCAGTCTGCAGTTCGGGATTTGAAAGCACAGCTCAAGCCACCATCAATGCAGGTACCAACCCATATCTAAACTCCCTTTATGTTAAAGAAATGATTCATACCATAATACTGATTCCAATAAGTTCATATTGAGGCTTTGGGTGAGATGAATTAATGTTGAATTTTATTATTGTATCCTCAGTAATTACCTAGGTCTTTGAAAGACATGCTGGTTTAGTTTGTCAGGGAGAGAAAAAGTCCAAATAAAGAAAATGAAAATCCGAGTTGGTTTGGTTGCGGGAGACATTACATGTAGGGAATTGGATTCATTTTTCAGTTTAAAGTAGTCGGATGAGGTAAAAAATATATATTTCTGATGTTGAGCAAGAATGGGAGCCTTAGTACAACGGTAAAGTTGTCGCTGCGTAACTAGAAGGTCACGGCTTCGAGCCGTGGAATCAGCCTCTTGCAGTAAATGCAGGGTAAGAATGCGTACATTACACCTTCCGGTGTGCGGCACTTAAAGAGCTTTAGAAAGGTGTAGTTTCAAAGTGTACCTTCAGCCACACTATACACCACATATGCCTCTTTTTAGGGGCAAAAGAACTTTTGTATGGTTATTTTTTGAATTACACTATGGCCCTTTTTTTCTCTTCATGGGGCCTTTCAAGTTTTGTTTAAGGCATGTACGCTGTGTCATACTGCTTTTTTTTGCTTGAGTTGTAGCTCTCACAATTTTCCTCATGTTCCAATCCCATTTTTATGAATTAAATTTTGCTAGGTCTTGTTTCCTGTGATTACATGGCATCTTAGTATGTTTGAAATGGACTTTTTTCCACTATTTTTGAACTACTTTTTAGCTTTCCCATAGTTGTTATGTTCTTTGTTAAAAAAAAAATAGTTGTTATGTTCTGATATTAAATTTAGGAACAGTATGTTATTATTAGATCTATTTGCTATGGTCTGTGTCCATTGTGGTTCCTTTTGACTTGATTTCTGGTTATCTTGACAGGCAAGGAGGTTACTGCTGGATCCAGCAATTCATGAGGAATTTACACGTTTAAAGGCTTGTTCTTAAACCTTCTGGCTTCAAGTTAAAGTTTGCTTAGTTCATGCTTTTACATGCATACATTCACACTCTATTCTGGTTGATCTAGTAGTATCATGGCGAAGTTTATTGTCCTTGATTCATGCCAATGACATTCTTGTTTAATGAGATTTTACATCACACATGGGCTTTCTTCTATTAAATCTTACTCATCATGGATATATGGAGACAAAGTACTATACATAGAATAGAATGTACAAACACAATAAATATTGACAAGCTCTTGTGTTCACCTGCACCTGATACAATGCTGCTATTAGTCAAAACTCAAATGCTTTTTACATTAAGTGTTTAGAGATGCCAGACTTTTGAATTATGGGCTTGGAAAGGGAATGAGGGAGGGAAGAAAATAATTGAGGGATAAGAGGAAGCATAAGTAAAAGAAAAAAGATAAAAATTTATTTTCCTTCCCATGTTTGGAGGGTGAATTATTTCATGAATAGTAAAATTATGTTTTTATTCTTTACTTTGTGAAAAGGAGAATTTGAGATAGGGTGTTTAAATATTTTCCTCTTATTTTCCTTTCAATTTCGAGGGGATATGAGTTTATTTAACTTCTTGTCACCATAATTTATTTTCGATCAAAATTTTTCCTCCCACATTTTCATCCTTCCCAAACACAAAAGGGGGGTTTTTATTTTCCCTTTCTATTTCCTTTCCTCCCTTATTTTCCATAAATCAAAGCATAATGCTGTAGTTTTGCAATCCATGGATGGGTGCATTTTTTGGAACAAGTTCATTCTGAACTTCTATAAAGACGCATTTTTTTTGCTCACTTTCTGTTCAGTGCATGTTAAGCCTCTTTTCAAATCTTTCCTATGGGTTATGGGGAAATGGCGGGATTATCAATTGCCTATGGTGTTGTGTGTGTTATGACTTCTCATTTATGGTTATATTCTTAATAAAGCTTTCCATGCTGTAACAGAATTTGGTTGAGGAGAAGGACAAAAAGGTGAAGGAACTGCAGGATAATATTGCTGCAGTCAATTTTACTCCACAAAGCAAGATGGGAAAGATGCTGATGGCAAAATGTAGGACCCTGCAAGAGGAAAATGAAGAGATTGGAAATCAAGCAGCTGAAGGAAAGGTACTACTGAATGGTTGTTTTCGCTTCTTTGTATATTGTACCTGTTGTGTCTTTTCTAAAATGCTTTCTAGTCTTTATCTTTGTTCCTATGAGGAAAATGATATCCTTTATTTGACATCTTTGTGTGTTGGGGTTTTGGCGCTGGAGATGGCTCAGCTCAGATGGATGATGTTATATTTCAGCAACATCATCTGGATGTTTTATTCATTTATTTATTTCTTTGCCAGATGCTTGGCTTAATTTCAAATGGAATATAAGTATCTGTTGTGCTGTATATGACAGATAAATTGATATGTTCGTAAATGAGAGATTTGTAATTTGTAAATTAAAGTCACTTGGTATTTGCAGCTATTGCAGTATTGGTATATGACAGATAAATTGATATGTTTGTAAATGAGAGATTTTTAATTTGTAAATTAAAGTCACTTGGTATTTGTAGTCATTGCAGTATGCTTTAGAAAAAAGAAGTATGATGGCAACTGAATATTTCTATTCTTGTACATTTGTACTTGACAAATGTGTTGCGTCCAGGATCTAATGCTAAAAGCATCTTGTTAATTGTGTTATACGCAGATGCATGAATTAGCAATGAAACTTGCTTTGCAGAGATCTCAAAATGCAGAACTAAGGAGTCAATTTGAAGGTTAGTTAACAAAAATCTAGAGATTACATTGTTAAAAGTTATGTTACTTGCGCCTACTTTTTTCAGTAACTGGTTCTCAGTTGGTGTTTCGACAGTCCAATGTTGCTTTAATTTTTTATACCCATCTTTTTGTAAATCATTGGATTTTCTTTACTGGTTCTGAGTTTGTGTTTTGACATTCCGATGTTGCTCTAATTTTTTATACCCATCTTTTTCCAAATCATTGGTTTTTTTTTTTCTCTCATTTTTCGTATTCATGTTTTCAAATATTTGTTTCTAGGCCATTTAGAGGAACTTTAATATCTTATTCTTTTATTATAGGTTGTATCCTCTGTCTCACTGCTGATGCAACTCTTTCTTTCAACTTTTAAACGAGTGATATTTCAATGCTATATTCCTTTATCCATGGGAGAAATTGAGGGATGCCTTCCCGCTTTTTCACTCTCTTTTTTTGCAATCTTTTCTGCATGGTATTTGTGCACAAATCTTACTAAGGCTCTATTCAGCAAAATTGCTGTTTTATTAACCATTGGCTGCTTACAAAAAGCCAAACATTGAAATTAAGGTGGTTAATTTCTATAAAACACGTTTGGACCTCTAAAAAGTCTAAATGCTATGTTACACAACACCACAAGAAGCAGTGCTTATCTTTATAAATGGTCAAAACGCTTAAAGACACGTAAAAGGCTTTTACCGAGCACAGCTCTATTAGCTTATGTAAATAAAAAAATTGTCTTCAACCAAGCTTGAAGAACATGTAGAAAAATGATTCATAACCACTGGATCTATGCTTTTCTGGTGATGCAAGGAAGGAAGCTAGGATTTATTTTTCTCAGTTCAGAAAACGATATTGATGGTTGAACTGATGAATCTTCTGTTTGTTTGCTTCTGAACTTGATTACTAATTTTCTGTTCCAAAACAGCAAATATTTTTGAGGCTGCATTCACCTTTTTCTGTTCTATTCATCATTGGCAGTGTTATTTTTGTTACCTCTCGATCATAGGACTTGAAAGTGTATTTTGGGTCACACGCCCACCGCATTTTCCATTTTCTTAAAACAAAATCACTTCTATTCTTGGTTGCTTTTTGTGACTTTGATATAATGGAGGATACCAGTTCAGTCAGACTGCATGCATATGATCTTTGTCCAATATTTCATATCATCAATTTACATCATATTTGGGATTACAACATTTTATTAATATTATTTGAGAAAGACAACGTTTTGATTAAGTGTTTGCTGATGCAGGACTTTACAAACATATGGATGGCCTGACAAATGACGTGGAGAAATCAAATGAAATGGTCAGTATCCCCATTTACTATTCAAGAAATTGTTCCGGATTTACTACGAACTGCCCCTCTTTTCTTTGAATAATCAGATAAGAAAATACTAGTTAGCGAGTGGAACACCATGCTGGAGAATTCGTATCTTATCAAACTTTGTTCCTCTTATATGGGACAAATTGTAATGGAGTTTCATATGGCTTTTGTGGCAGGTACTTGCATTGCAAGAGAAGCTAGAAGAGAAGGATAAGGAGCTTAACAAATTGAAGCTTGAGCTCCAACAGAAAAGTCCTGTGGATGAGGGAAACACTGATCCAGCTCCCATTCCTAATGATGTTGTAAATGATGTAACCTTGACTCCAAAACAGGAAACTGAGATTGAATAGATTTTTTCCTTTTTTTTTTTTTTTCTCTCTATTCATTTGGTAGAATTTTATTATTCAAATCCTTAATCATGTTTTTTGTACGCTGTACATTAACATTAGTTATTCTTTTTGAATATTTTTGGTAGTATTTCTCATATGGCTTACATGATATAATTTTTGCTAGACGACTACAGGTTCTTTGGAAGTAGAGGTGACAGTTTTTTTGCGAATACCTGAACCATTGATAAATAACTCGGTTATGGTAATGAAAATTACTGCTTGCTACGGTTATGGTTCGACTATAGAAGTAGAGCAACGGTTATTTATTCACAATTGATACTACTTTAATTAATTAATTTGCAGTTGGGTTACTTGCTAATTCAAATAGATTAAAAATTCGTTAATTAATAATATGCTTATTAGTATTTAATTCGAAACCATGTAGTTTAAGTTTAAAACATGTTTGAGCGGAAATAGGGTAGTAGCCTCTAGTGGTGGAGTAATACAATCCGGGTTGAAGCCCTCCTGACAAAATTTCAGTGTCTATTTTCGGCAATAATTTATATAATAGAATATCGTTGCAACAAACTGAGTTTAAGTATACTTATGTCAAAATTTAAGTCTCCTTTTGGCGGATATTTATATACTAGAACGGTTAGAACAACTCAGCTTATAATCCAACTTAGTTTATGTATACCTATATCTGAATAATTATATAATAGATCCGTTATTCAGCTTATGCATACATATGTCAGAATAATTATATAATAGAACAATTACAATAACTCAGCTTATACATTTTCAAAATTTAAGTATTTTTTTTTAGCAAATAATTATATATTAGAGTCGTTACATTAACTTAGCTTACGCATACTTATATCAAAATTTAAGGTTTTTTTTTATGAATAATTATATACTAGAACTGTTAAAACAACTCAACTCAGCTTATGCATAACTATGTCAGAATAATTATATAATAGAATCGTTACAACAACTTAGCTTATGCATTATCAAAATTTAAGTGTCTTTTTTTGAAAATAATTATATTCTAGAACTATTACAATAACTCAGCTTATGCATTGTCAAAATTTAAGTGTTTTTTTATTTTTTTACAAATAATTATTTACTAAAACCGTTACAACAACTCAGTTTATACATTATCAAAATTTAAGTGTGTTTTTTTTGACAAATAATTATATAATACAACCGTCACAACAACTCGGCTTATAACCCACCAATAATAGTTAGACATGCGGTATTAATATAAATGATTAAGTTAAATAAAATAGAGACACGTGAGTGTTCATCCCTTTTCCACCTTCGTCGTCTTCTTCCTCTCTCTTTCTCTTTCTTTTGATTTGCCTTGCATCTTTGTGATTTGCATGTCTCTTGCTGGCAAAAAAAAGAAAAAAAAATTGCAGGTCGCATCCATATTTTTATTAACAGTTCCATATCTTGCTTTTTCTTCTTCAAAAAAAAAGCTTGTGTTAAAAAGGAATTGAAAAGATGGAAGAAACAAAAAAAATTACAATTTCTCCAAAATTGGAAAAAAAAAATCACTGTAAAGCAGCAACACAAGTTTTTGAAAGAAATTTAAATCTGGTGGAAACAGTTCACTCGAAATTTAACTAAACAAAACAGACAATACAATTCGAAGGGTCGGCACGCGATTGCTTTTTCTCTTGCTTCCTCATACTAAACCTGCCAACGGTTCTAGTATATAAACTTCTCGTACATGCTACTTTTATGCAAATAAAAAAAAAAAAAGAACCAGAATTGTTGCGCCGTTCCTGCAACTCAGATGTTACGATTATGTGACATTGTTCTGGAAAGAAATTTTAGCCACAAGCATGAAATTTTGGATGCAATCAACAAATAATTGGTCATAGTTTTCTTTGAAACTTGTTATAGCTTCACAACTCCAAAATCAAAGGTTGAGATTTGAATTCTATTGGAGGCAATGAAGTTTTATGGGATATAAATAAGAATTGCACATTAGTGGTGCCCCCTCTGGGGATGCAGAAACCTTTTCAACATGGCAACAACAAACAAGGAAAACACAGAACACACATACTAATACTATTGATATGATACAACTCTAATATTCAGCCATCCGGCTTTTTTGGTACAGAAGTTGATCCCTGAGGCCATCCAACTCCAGCATTGCCCATATTACCAACTGCTTCAATAGGTTTGGTTAAGCCCTTTCTGCTACTTCCCAAAGCCTCACCCTGCACAATTATAAACAGACGAAGTTAACAAGCAGCTTCATGCACACCCATTTCTTTTGCAGATTAATAAATTTGCAGTTCAAACAAACAAAAAACGCATCACCCATCAGATTTGAGGACATTGTATTTATCCTACTCATAACCCAAAACCAAACCCAGAACAATTGCAGCTAGAGGCTTCTATAAAGTTTCTTTAAATTTATGAACAGGTGAAAGAAATGAGACATCTTTCTTTTGTAGAGCATAAAGGTAATAATAGAGCCTTTGTTTTCATTGTTTCGTGGATAACATAAATCAATTGCTGTTGATTTACCTCCTTCCAGCCCATGTTTTCGAGTAGTTTCCTAGCGTAACTACCAGCTCCAAATGACATGTCTAAAGCTTCAGCTGCAGCTTCCTCTGTAGAGATGGAACGAGATGCTGAGGCACCAACATCATCAGCTAATGAATTCTTTTGTCCAGGGCCCACACCAAAACCGCCATGCAAGGTTCTTCTTTCAGCAGCTCTATCCCTGTACTCATGGATTCTTTGCTGGCAATGGTTACAAGCGGTATGTTAAAATTGGAATAAAACAGAGGAAAAAAATGCACATAACCAATACACAGAATTCAATGCAACTGCAATCTCCTTTTATACTAGGAAAGTGATTTGAAACAATTTCTCCATGTGATACTCTATATAATTTCACTGCTATTGTCTACCAACGTTTGTCAATAATGAGATGAGGTCTAGGTTATCAATTCAAGTACAAGCTCCAACTCAACATTATTTACCTTCTTGGCTATAGGGAATTGATTGGATGACATGGATATCTCCTTCAAATCAATGCCTTCATCAGCTACTTTTGCTTCACTTCTCCCAAGGGATTTTGTATTAAGGGTATCTTGAATTTTGGTTGATAACTCAGGGAAACCCCAATCTTTTGTTGGGTTGGAAGAATCATAACTCGACAAGGAAGTCAAATATCTTGCATTTGGAGTATGCAACTTATAAACTTGCCCTGAAACAAGAAGATATTTAAGCAAACTCCTGGATTTGCACTAGTTAACAGTATAGTAAGACAACATGGACAATATTAAAAAATTTCAAACACAGTTTTCTTTTTCCTTTTCTACTTCCTATAGAACAAATACTACGAATATAAGCTAGTTGCATCTCACACACAACTAGAAGAATCATTCTATCATCTGCTAAATGAAGAACATGCCAACCTGTTCTAACTCGTACCAGGTCAAGATGTGTTTCACAAATTGCAGCAGTTTTAAAACGACCACCACTGGACCGCATGGAAGGATGAAGTTTAGCAGACTGTTTAACCAGCCGTCCAACCAGCTGTGATATCTGACCTTTTCCATCCTTTCTGGAACCAGAGACTAATGCCCAGTCCCATAAATCCACAACTCGAAAATCCAGCACTGGCTGTTCTTCAGAATGAACTACTTGACCATACTGAGCTCTCCAGTTCTCTTCATCCCTAAAAGCATCTGAAAGAAAACAGCTCATATTTCCCATCCACATCAACAGAGAAAGTGCAATTGCTTAACTAGCTTTTAAAGAGATAGTAAAGCGATTCTAATTGGTAAAAGAGCATTCAATAAATTTGTTTGCAAGTAATTTATAAAAAGTTACTTGAACAAGTTGAAATCCAACATAAAGAAGCAGAGCAGAAAGGAGAACAAACAGAACATTGCCATTTTACCTACCATCGTCCATAACAGTTTCATACTGAGCAGTTAGGCTACAATGGTGTTCCGGGATCTCGCCTTCTTCTAACATATAAGTATCATCAATAGATGTGCCTCCTATCAAAAAATAAATAAATAAATAAATAAATATATATATATATATATATATATATATATATATAGATGTGCCTTGGCAACATAAAATCATTTAGGTTATGGCATATACCATGATTTAAATTTCAGCCAAAATGCATATAGTAATCTAATTTATAAACGTGATACAAACCATCGACTGAAAAGTTGAAATGATCCCCCTCAATTACTTCCGAAGACACTGCTGAAACGTCAGAAGCACACACTGCTTGGTTATAGCCAGACAGATAAAGGTTGATAAGTGTTTCTTCTAACCTGAATTGAGTATATACTAATTAGACTAAAAGCATGTGCAGCATATGCTACAAAGAATTATGGTTCCTGGTTAAAGATGTAGCATACCACTCTGATGGTGGAGGTGGATTTTCAGGCGCATGGTTGGCATTAGAGTCATCGTGTCCTGTAAAGAAGAATGAGGAAAAACACAGTAAAAAAAAAAACATCTCCATGAAGTATTTTCTTATAGGTGAAATAAACAAGCAAATTCTAAAGGAAGAATCCTCAAAACAAAAATATCAATCACCATGCTTAGATTGTAATTAGACACATCCATCACTGGCACAAGGGAGGGGAAATGGAAATTTTTAAAGCATAGATACATTGAAGAGATTCAGTCCACTTATATATGATGAAATATTTATTCTGTGCATATTTCTTTAGGCTAACAACAAGTATCATTTGAACCAGCAAATAACTACGGTTTGACATGAGTTTGCAAAAACAAGTCAACTAGTTGAAAAACAGGTTGTAATTTAAGAAAGATAATTTTCAAAAATAATACTTTGTACTTGAAGAACATAACACATGAGCTCTATTCATACATAAAGAGGTAGCTCACCAAGGGTATTTTCCTCAGAAGCAACTCCTCCACTACACTGACAAGCATCAGATTGATCAGTTGGCAATGAGGAAATATTCTCCTTAAAATCGGAGCACACCTGTGTAGATGACTCATCTTGAATAGGATTATCAAGGACATCTTTTGAGGAACTATTTGATTCTAAACTATGATCCTAGGAGAATGAGAAAAGGCAAAATTAGAACATTATGAGACAAGGAACAAAAAGCCACATCCCTCTAGATGTAATCTTGTTCAAGAAAACAATCTAAATCCTAATTTAAAAAAAAAAAAAAGGGCTACCTTTTCAGATTCTAAAAGCACATAACTTCCATTCTCAAACTTGTAATAAAGTCCATCTCTACTGCTATAGTACCAGCCAGCATTAGGGTCATGGTAAAATCCACTTCTGTAGAAATTGAAAAGAAAAGAAAAGAAAGAATCAGAATCTACTGCATCAAACTCAATGAATAATACCTACTAAACATTTCCTCGTGAGAAATGAAAAAATTTTGACAAATCAGAATTAGAATTTCACAAATTTCAACCACAAGAATTAAAAAGAAACGAAAAAATAACACAAATAAAAATATATATATATTCTCGTTTAATTGCTATTGTAGAGGAGATGGCTCATTCGAATTTGTATTTGGCAATAAGTAAAGAAGCATGATCAATGTTTCAAAATTAAAGAATAAAAGTAGCGAAGTTTAGAATAAAAACCTGGAGTGGAAATAAAGCTGAGTGGTTTGGTCCCACACAAATGAACAATCGTCTTCTTTCAGCTCTCCCGCCATCTCTGCGCTTCTCCTTCCTCTCCGTCCCTTCCCATTGCCATTTTCATGCGTTCAACTGGTTCGGCTGACTTGGGCCCATACATTTGAAGTTGGGTCCAATCTCGAGTTTAAGTTTTCTTTTTTAAGTTCATCTTCGATTATTGGTAAAATAATTCTTTAAATTAGGGGGTCAGAATAGAATATTCTTAAAAAATATTATCTCTATTTTATTTTTACTCTAATTACTTTTTAAATTTCAATCTTTAAATAATAAAATACTAATATTTTTATTTATTTCTAAATTATTTTAATTACTTATTTATCATAAATAAAAATAAATTTATTATAATACACATATTAATATTTTAACATAATTTATTTAATAATATTTTTTATTTACAAAAAATTAATTCTTTTACATATAAATTTTAATTTCTTATTTACATTAAAATAAAAAACTTATGCCTAATTAATAATAATAATAATAATTTACAAAAATATAAGAAAAAAAGCATCTAACAAAAAAGAAATATCTAAAAAGAAGAATAAAATATGTTTAAATAGTATTTTACATATTCAATTTAGGTCTCCAAATTTAGAGACCCATAATATATCGGCAAAAAAATTTTTTTGGGAAAATGGGATATGGCGATATGATTGGAGTGAAAAATTGAAAAATGCCGAGCAGTTGGCTCGGCCTGAGAAGGATCGTTTCCACGGATCTCAAGATCAAATACATTACATCATAATTTTCAAATTTTAACTATATATTACAATTTAAATAAGACTGAAAATTTAAGGGTACATATTATTTCCTATATTAATCACAAAACAAGACCAAAATTTAAAACAGTAACTCACAGCACTTAATTTCGACAATTCATCGGACTATTTAAAATAAAATAAAAAGGGAAAGCCTCGAAGTCTTCTCAGGGAGAGACTTTTACCCTTTCCGTTG